>JAXGGA010015178.1:0-29908 GCA_038373865.1 Uloborus plumipes
CCCTCTAATTCGCCAAGTAGGCTGTGACGTTTTATCTAGCTCGTTTTTTATAGGCTAACGTCACGCAGGCGTCACGATGCTGTTGTCAAGAAAGGTTGCAGTGTAGCATAGATTAAATTTTAATTTATCATGAATTCTTCCAGAACTTGTACAATTCTGCACGATCGTGTGACAGCAATAAAATGGGAGAGAGGGGGTGAGGTATAAAATGGATAGTAAAGCATTTCTTTTATCTCTGTTTTTTAGGGTTATATTTCGATTTGATAAACATTGGTAACATCGCCAAACTTTGACAATAACTAGTTTTGTGACGGCAACCCTGCCCCTCTCCGGCAACTTAATTCACTCTTCTGCTATTCTGGCGATAGATGACTTTTCAATGGCAACCCTGCTCTCTCCGGCAACCCTACTCGCCCCTTAACTATCTTTTTTTAATTCTCACTGCTTTATCCCTCTCCCCCCCCCTTTTTTTTACCCCAGCCTAGGGTTTGAAAAAAAAAAAAGCGTTTTTTTTTTAAAGTCCAGTCCGCCTTTGTTTTTCATTAAAAACCCGGGCTTTTTCGGGTTTTTTCTAGAATCATTTTAATCTCATTCGCTATTCGAACATTGTACAGTCTGTTTGCGTATTGTGCGCCTGGCAGCCACGAACGCTTGCATTTGAAAAAGGGGAGACAGGTTTAGGATGCGCACTTCCCGATGCCTTCAACTTTTGTTCGCTTGCTACTTCCTCGTTGCATTTCCCCCCTGTTTCGAGAAAGTCAGAAGAGACTTGGCGAGTGCGCAGATGCGGCGGAGGGCGCACGAAAAAATTTTAGACAGTACATCTTTTAAGCAGTAAGTATAACAGCCCCTAAGCCAGGGCTAAGGCAGAAACAGGCTTCAGCTCGTTTAGTTCCTATTCCATACTGATGAGTGCATAATAAGCACGAAACTGCAGTCCATGGATGGAATAAACGAGCTGGTGGTGCATTGCATTGTGCACCTACTTTGCATTTCATAGAATCAGGGGAGCCCCGTAGAGAGGTCTACTGTGACCTCCTAAAAAACTTCTTCGATAAATTTGTATAAAGCATTGTAATATTGAATTTTTTAAATTGATACTGAATTGAATTTATAGATTGAAATAATTATTGCTTTTTTGATTTAAGTGTTTAAAAAACACCAAATAAGTGATATTCACGTGTAGTGTTATTTTTAATACCTAATAAACTGCCAGGAAAGAATGGTGGCAATTTCAGTACCAGGTACTGATAAAGACTAACAAATATACAGGGTGTCCACTCCAATCGTGGACCAATAGCTAATTTCTAAACCGTTAGAGATAAGCATATAGTTTATTTAGGAAAAAATCTCCAAATTACGAAAGGAATTTTGGATCTATTCAATATTTTTCAAAAAATCAAATTTTGAAAGAGTTACGAAATTTAAATTTTTATACAGCCCCCCAGTCCTATCAATCATATTTAGAAAAACATTCTTGACACTGTAACGTTTAAAACTAAAAAAAAATCACTCTTCTACGACAAAAATTGACCGAGTTATGACGTTTTGAAAAATCAAGATTTTGAAAGAATTCGCATACGGTCCCTTAAGCGATCTCTCGTTGACGTCATGAAACAATGCAAAATCTTGATTTTTCAAAACGTCATAACTCGATCAATTTTTGTGGTAGAAGAGTGATTTTTTTTTAGTTTTGAACGTTACAGTATCAAGAATGTTTTACTAAATATGATTGATAGGACTGGGGGGCTGTATAAAAATTTAAATTTCGTAACTCTTTCAAAATTTGATTTTTTGAAAAATATTGAATAGACCCAAAATTCCTTTCGTAATTTGGAGATTTTTTCCTAAATAAACTATATGCTTATCTCTAACGGTTTAGAAATTAGCTATTGGTCCACGATTGGAGTGGACACCCTGTATAAAAAACTAAGTATTATAACTGAATTGATCATTACCAAATTCTATGCAAAGTAATAAATAAAATATTCGTAATATTTAGCTTGTTTCTGAAATAAATAAATGTTTTCAAAAAACAATAAGTTTTGAAAAAACCCACTTTACCGACATAGTGTGTTTTTCAAGTGGGCCTACCCGAAAAAGCCCGGGGGGGTTCCCAAAACGGCTCGAACTGACGATTCGCCCCTTAATCCTACGAAACTTTTACTTTGGTCAAAAACAGTACGTAACAACTAAGTATAGATGAAAAACTGAATCGGGATGCATAAAAAAAATAAAGAATTGTGCTTGAGCCTTTTCGGAAACAATGTCCCAAATAAGCCAGATTTTAATGGTAAAATCAGCACAGCATATGCTCATCGGATCTTTTCTCAAGTCCCGCTAGTAGAACTGTAATCCATTTAGGCCTTCCAAATTTTAATAACTTTTAATCAGAGAAAGTAACATTCAGTTTTAGTCACGATGATACATGTGCTGCTTTTCCCATTAAAACCTGACTTATTTGGGAAACTATTCCCGAAAAAGCTCAAGCTCAATTCTTGGTTTTCTTGATGCTGTCCGGGGCCATCGCGAATCATAGTAACTTTTTCTCTCCCCAGGGGCCCTACTCTGAAACTTCCTGGAACTTCCAGTGACGTCTATTACTCCCTCACGACAAGCAAGAATAGCCGAAAAAGTAGTCGCTTGTCAAATTTTGTACTACTCTGAAAGCGTTAATGTACCCAAGCGAGAATTTTCTCTCCTTCTACAGCGTATCGAGAAGGAAAGACGATTGACCAATCAAATGACAGTATATCTCACTCGCGTTATTACATCAACATTCGCACGTACATTTTGCTTTAACTTTCTGGTTCAGCTTAGCCTCCGAAATAGATGGTAGAGACAAATATTAAAAGCATTCGGGCAGATTAAGATGTGTTTCAGGAATTTAAAAATATTTGAATTTTAAATCGCAATTCGTACATCTTTTCAACACATACGAGCATACAAGCGAAAGCGAGGTAAAGTGTCGAAATACATTATACGAATTCATCTCAATGTATCAAATGCTTCGACTAAACATGAAAAAATTTATAAATACTTTTAAAAAATAATACTAATATTTAAAAATATTTGTTAAATTAAATCATTTAACTTCAATGGCTTTGTTTTTCAACGATATTTTGACTTTATCGCATAGTTTTAAAAATCTCAGGCTTTAAGTAAAAGGTCCCCTTTTTTGCGTTTACGTACATTTTTGTTTTCGCAATAATAGTTAATAATAGTTGTATTTTCAGCCTTTAAATGCTACGTAAGGAAAAATCACATGCCTGGGCAGGGCAAAATTAAGGCATAGGGCACCAACGCTTTGGGGGGGGGGGGGGCTCAAGTTCATCTAAAGTTTCTAAAATGGAGAAATTTCATATCGCACTATGACAAGATAAAAAATAAATTTAAAAATACTCTTTCGAAAACTTGAAATCCGAAATATTTTACTACTTCATTATATTATATTTTTTTTGGGGGTGGGGGGGTGCAGCACATAAAGCTCGTGCTCAGTGTCCTACAAAGTCGTGCCCTGTGTCTAGGTATCCCTTTTTCAAAACATGTATTTAAAACATTTGTTGTTTGAGAGAGGTAAAAATTACTGCATGTGCTGCGCTTTTTGCAATGATTTTGATAGACTCAATTTTGCTTTTTGCGATGTTTTGGCCTTTTCGCAATAAGAGATATATAATCACTCTCTAAATTAAGTACTAGTCCCTATTTTTGGGGCAATGCATAAGAGAAAAATGCAGATCCTAAATAACATGTCTGCGGATCTTTTTTTTTTTTTTAAATGCATTTAAAATACTTTATGTTTGCGAATTGAAAGAAACAAATTCATGTTTTATGCTTTTGCTATCATTTTAAGACTTGAAAAACGATGATTCAATTATTCTGTGAGGAAAAATTAAACTTAAATACGATTCGATAAAAACGAAATGCTCCCCCCCTACCCTGATAGAAAATAGAATTTGAGTAAAGAGCTCGTTTTATTAAAGGAAATGTACCCCCCCCCCCCCCCAGGGGTTAGATCGACACCCTGGTTAAGTAGATATATAAATTCAAGTTTTGGGCATACCTTAAAGTAATTTCAATTTGCAAAATTTCGGCCAAATAATCAGTAAAATAAGATGATTATAGATAATCGGCAAAGTTGCAGAGTTCCAATTACTGCCGATAAATGGATGCCTCTCCCAAATTCAAACTCAAAATAAAGAAAAAATCTTAACTCTCAATGTACAAACATACTGAACCACATTTTCAGTACTTATAAACATTATGGCACACTCCGCGTTGAGAAAAAATGGAATAAACAAACAGCATCTCACTGCCGAGGAAGGCATCTCACGTCTTCTTACCCTGTCGTAAACTTCTCAGCGCGATTCTAGATACCTTAAATTAGAAGTGACTTTGAGATTAGCGATTATTCGTGTCTCACGAGATGTGACGTCACGGGGCACAAAAAACCCGTATTCTCGGTATCGACTACATTGACGATACAGTGAGAGTAGGGCCCCGGGCCGCACACTGGATTTAGTGACGTCACACATTGAGTCCTTCCTCCGCGCTCGGTCGTGGTTAGATCGAAAGCACGCTTTCACCCGACCTTTCGCTTAAAAATGGGAATTTATTGTACAATACACATGTTAAAACATGTGTATTTTTTGCATATTTTTTGCTGGCTTACATATTAGCCATCAATTTGTAATGTATAATAATTTTCACATTGAAAAATAAAAATAATAGTAAAAATACTTAAAATATAAAGTTTGCAAGCTTCGCGCTTTCCAAATATTGTTCTTTTTTTTTTTCTTTTTGGAAAACTGTTAAAAAATATTGATACCCACCCAATCCGAAGTAAAATTTTTAGTCGTAAGATTTTTCAAACAAATCTATATACATAAAAATCGATGTATTTTTGTATGTTTGTTCCTTATACAAATCCAGTTTTCGTCGGATTTTCATCAAACTTGGCACAAAGGTTCTTTGATGCACTACAATTCACATAGGCGGAAATAGAATGAAATTTTTAAAAAATTCAAAAAGCTCGAAAATCAAATTTTTGTCTAAAAAATGCCATTTCTTTCAATTTTGAGTTTTTAGAGTAATAGAGATAAGCCTTTAAGCATACAAATTGATAAACTTCAACACATTTAAATATGAGTATTTTCCAACAAAGATTACGATTAACAATGAATAATCAATTTAAGGCTCACTTATTTCATTTTAGTATGAAATAAGTTAAACATAATGCAATACCGGGCAACGCCGGGTAATAAGCTAATATCAAATAAATAAATGAGGAATAAATAAATCCTTAGTTAATATAATATCCTACTGTTATGACATATTTTCATAGTAAAGTTCTGTATTAAGCTTTTTATGACTTGAAACAGAGGAGATATGAAAATAATGGACGAAAGAAACCCACCACACATTAAAAAGAAAAAAAAATATTACTGCACATAGAGCAGAGTTCTGTGGGAATTATAGGCGGCTTGTGAACCAAAAAAGTGGGGGGTCAAAAAAAAAAAAAAAAAAAAATACGGGAGAGAGGATCGAAAAAAGTGTGGGGAGGGGGGAGTTAGGATGCAGCACTTTTGAAAGTTTTTTTTTTCTGCTATAATTTGGCTATAATATTGGATTTTATCATTGCTGATCAATTGAATTCTAAAAAATGCGGAATATATGAGCTCAAAAATCAAACAGGCAGGTTGATTTTCATTCAGTCTTACGAAATAACATGAAACAAGTCCTATTTTTGGAAAAGTGAGGGGGCAAAGCCTCTTTATTTTTGGAAATGAGGGGGCAGTTGCAACCTTGTCCCCTGGACGAGCGAGCCGTCTATGATGGGAATGAATTTATTGCATTGTGATTAGCTAAAGATAGTGAAAAATTGGGACTTGACTGACTCTAATGAAAACCATAGCAATATTTTTTTAACCCAGCAGGAGAGATAATCCGTCACTTTCCTCATTGAAAGCTGAAGAAGACATCATGTTAAAATTTTATAATGGTTTTATTGCAGGAAGACGCTATTTAAGTAAATGCATCGCTTTGTAATGCTACTTTCAAGAGGCTTTGTTCGCAGAATCCTTCTTCAAGTGGGATGATTAGGCAGGATATACAGCAAGGTATTGGTCAAAATACATTCCCACCATTTACTGCGCCCCGTCCCCCTTTCCCTTTATGTGTCCATTCTTCCCACCCATCTTTATTTCTGCATTTAGTTAGTTTTTTTTTTCTTTTTACTTCACAGAAGTCGACTTAATTCCCCACTTTTTTCTGGAAAAAATATAAATTTATTTAATAGTTCGTTAGTTTAGCGTCCGTATAATCTGGCCCCCGGGACACCAGTCCCTTCCGCCCCCATCTAGTTACGTCCCTGATGAATAACATCAAGAAAAAAAAATTTACAAGCACCCATCGACAATGCGAATGTCCGATTTGTCTTGTAAGACGCTCCAATCTTTCGACTCAATGAATGACGTCACGGGCTCCCCCAATCTCACAGGGTTAGGCTCGGGGAGAAAGATAGTAGAGTCTTCCTGAGTAGAGTAGAGGGGAGAATCACGACGGCCCCGTGCTGTCACGTGCTGTTTTTGACCCAAGTAGAAGTTTTGTAGGATTTAGGGGCGAATCGTCAGTTCGAGCCGTTTTTTCAATTCCTTCTTCCTTAATAAATTTCCTTTATTTTTCCTGGCCTTTTTGATCGATAAGCATGTTTAAATTTGCTTTCTACGTAGTAAAAAGCAATGTACTACCATACTAGGGCCGATTTAAAAGTCAAAAAATTGGCAAATTGGTTTCATTTTCAAATTTCGGCTTCTAAACTTTCTCTTCTTTACTCGATAACTATAGAGAGTTTAGGAGTTTAATTATTCATTCAGCAATCCCTGCAACTTATATTCGAAGCAAAAAATCCCACCTTTCCTCCACCATACATTTCAAGAGATATTAACATAAAATCTGACATTTGTCTAAACTTTTGTGAAACCTATTTTCGTTTCGGTTATATTTTTAAAAACTCCAGACACGTATTTGGGACCATATTGTCTACCTGCAGTGGAAATTTGAAAACATTTCGCTGAATAGTTTTGTTTTTATTTAAGGATGCACCGATGAGCAAATTGACCGATTACCGATTAATCGGCTGTTGATAATCGGCCGATTAATCGGCTGAGCCGATTAATGATAAGGATGATTGTTTTAAATACGACCAATTTCACCGTCACTGTTTTTTTTCTTACTTTCACAAATCTTAGTTTAGAAATAGTACGTATATTTCTGAGATTCTTTTTTTTTTCTTTTCATTTTCCTACTTTTCCCAAAATGATTGCAAAATTTTATCGAATGTCATAGAACCTATTTTCAAACCTTGTCAATAATGTTACATTAACACATTGTTAATTATGTTAACTAGAGTTAAAATTTTAAAAAGGGTGGGGGGAGGGGAGTCCGTGGTGAGCTCTGCAATTTAGGGGTACTTTTAATTGAATTTTTCAATTATTAGTAGCAATTTAATTCAAGACTTTTACTTTTTGAAAGTTAGAGGTTATCTAAAAACACTTTGCTAAAGAGAAAAGCATCGACACATGAAAAGCGTTGCAAAACCGTGTATGTGTATTATTCAAAATAGGAGAATTAAATTTGTTTAATACTTCGTATCGACTGTGTGAGGATAATCATTACTATTAATAAAATTATTCATCATTTCTTAGTAACGGTGTACTTTAAAAGAAAAAAAAATAAATAAAATCAGCCGATTAATCGGCCTGATTTTACAGATTATTAATAATCGGCAAAGTGGCCGATTATGGCCGATTAATCGGTACTGCCGATTAATCGGTGCATCCCTATTTTTATTCATATATTTGCATTTTGTTTAAACTTTTGCATCGCAGTGTATGGAAAATATAAAAATTTAAATCCTGATACATTTTAGATTATATCTATGCCGTAGCGTCGCTACAGGAGGGACGGTCCACCCCCGGCGATACCCTTCTGGGGAGTGGGACCCGAAATGTATCGTTTTTAATAATATAAATATTATCTTTCTGAAATCGCACAATATTTTTATATGATCAATCAAATCTTGTTTACCCTTCCGACGGTGACACCCAAAATGTATCATAGAGCTTCTGAAAAACACCAATATTTTGTTTCTGAAATGTCTGCCGTATTTTTCCAGTTTCGTATAATCTAAGCAACCCACTCTGGGGGGGGGGGGGGTAGTTTGTATCTTGGGATACCCTTCGGAGAGGGACCCCCAAATTATTATTAATTTTTTTTTTAATATAAAAGTATCATTTCTGAAATTTCACCTAATATTTTAAGGTATGCTCAATTTATCAAACTCTGCAGCATGACTTAGGAGGAGGGTAGGGGTAGTTCACACTGTGTGACACCCTGCTGGAGGTGACTCCCAAATGAATTTGTTTGTAAAAAAATTTTTTTACTAATTCAGTTATGATTTATATGTTTATTTTCATATAACTAGTGCAATTTTGAATTCTTTGCTAAGCTTCAATACATTTTACTTCTAAATTAAGTGTAAACTAGAAATTGACCTAAAAGCTAGGATGTTACAGCACTCTCGTCACTAAATTTCTGAATTTGTACACCATTTCTATGAAAAAATTTAATGCATTTCTTATGATGAACAATTTTACACTTTTATGTGCTTGCGATTGTCAGTGGATCAGGAGATGATCAAAAGCTATACCGAAAGTCGGTATCAGCAAGTGATAATGCGTCATCTTTTCTCCTCCCCTCTTCCTCTATTGATTCATGTCAGCAAATGTATTGACCCAAAAGATTTATCTTTTCTTGAAAATATGCAAATGCATTACTCTTTAAAAATCTTTGCCTACTTTTCTGGACATTTTTTTCGTCCCAATTGCTCCTTAAAAATCCTAAGAGTGCAGAACTTTGCATATGTATTTCAAAATTTTTCTCGGGGAGAAACCCCCGGACCCCCCAACTTAAAGCTTTTAATTTTTTTTTTAAGCACAAATATGCACCTCATGCCAGTTTTTCGAGAATGTTTTTATACGTTTGTCATTTACTGTAATTTCACTTACGTAGAATTTTATTATGCGACACTGTTTTTACACTTTAAATCAGAGGTTCCAAAAGTGGTCCACAGGGACCCTCAGGGGTCCACCGGAGTTTGCTAGGGGTCCACACAAATGAAAGAAAAAGTTGGGGGTCTATGAGATACAAATAGGGGTCCACGAGTCAGGATCAGTTAGTTGCTGAGCATCAATCGCAATAAATTGTAATGAATACTATAAACTAGGGATGGACCGGATAGTGATTTTGTCGGATATCGGATATCCGGTGGCTCGTTACAAGCCGGATACCAGATATCCGGGGTTGTATCGCCGGATATCCTGCGGATATCCAGCATCACAATTACATCGCATGTTTGCTTATTTTTATGTAATGCAGCTTCAAAACAATAAATTAAAGTTGTTTCTCGCATCATTTTTCTTTAAGAACATGTTGAATACATTCAAATTAATTTTTAAAGCCTCTATTCTGTACCTCAGAACCAGACTAACGTAAGTCCATTTTCGTAATTTTTCGGTGGAGAGGAAATACGATTGTCGAATACATCGTTTTTCCCCTCTACTGAAAAATGACGAAAATGAACTTACGTTAGTCTGGTTCTGAGGTGCAGTATTTATTGTACAGGAGTAGCGCTACATATGAAATGAAACACTAGCATGTTGTGATTTCTTTCTAAATTATGTATTTTTATCAAAAGATACAAAACTGTAAAAGATATTAAATATTTTTGTATGTGCTCAAAGTTTAAACTTTTAATTATTAGTTTAAATTTTAAAGCTTTTCTGTTTCAATATCCTTTCAATAAGTTTCTACGTAAATGATACAGTTATTAAATATTTCACCAATATTATATACACAATTATTTTACAAAAAAAGAAAGAAAAAAAAAACTAAGCTTTAATATGTGTGTACTAAGCTTTAATATGCTTTAAGTGTTAATATTATCCGATTGAGCTAAAACTTTTCAAATCTCATTTTCTAGTGTATTGGCACATTTTAGGGGGGTGCCTCAAAAGATTAGTTGAAAAAAAAATTTCCCCATGTTACTTGCAATTTCGAGGATTTGCGTTGCAGCCTGACTTGTGAAAATTCTGAAAAATATTTAATCATTTTTTTCGAAACTTTAATTAAGATTAGACTTAAAGAAAATAAAATTTCCTACAAAATGAGACCAAAATAAAGCTTCTAGGATCAGTAGTTTTGGATTTACAGAGTAAAAACTACAATTTTTAGCTAAAAATCGCTGTTTTTCTTAACTTTACCCTCTTTGCGGCACGTGTTAATATTATCCGATTAAGCTAAAACTTTGCAAATCTCATTTTCTAGCCCACTGGCACATTTTAGGGGGGTGCCGCAAAAGATTAGTTGAAAAAAAAATTTCCCCATGTTACTTGTGACCACCCAGTGTCGATGTTACCTCCATATAGTGAGAAAATTACTTTACAACAAATTTCGGCCAAATATTCCTTCGTAACATCTTCCATCGTAACATCACGAAAAGGCAATCCTAATCGCTTAGACTATCAGATTTTATTAAATTTTTAAAAAAGGGGGTTTACTTTTGCCATATAACGCACTGGTTGTGTCACACCGTGTCCATGCGTGAACAAAAGGTAAAGTTTTGAAATCTTCTCTCCGATTTGAATAGCTTGAATGTCACGAACTTTATCGAACTGTGTGGCCAGACCAGTGGCGGCGCTAGCTATGGGGCAGGGGGGGGGGGGCAATTGCCCCCCTGTCGGAAACGTCTTGCCCCCCCCCCCATCGGGGAAAATTTCTAACTTCGTCGGGAAAATTTTTCCGACGATCAAATTTTCCGACAGAAATCTAAGTGCCGAAATCTTTTCTGATTCCGACACATTAGTAAAATTATTGCTATAAAATCATCCAACTGAAAAAACTGTACTTTTTCTTAAAATATTCTCATTACTAGCGGTACCCGCACGGCTTTGCCCGTGGTATAAAATTAAAAGTTCATTTGTAAAAAAATGATATAGCAGAAAAAATACTCTATTTTAGTTATAATTCAACTATAATTCCTTCAAAGTATGATATAAAAATTTGGTATGGACCCTACACTACTTCCTTTTACGTGTAAATTTCTTAGTAGATGCCTTAAGTGCTAAAATAGTGCTTGAAGTGAGTAAGATAACAATTCAAACATTTGCATCCCTAGTTTGCCACGAAACAATGCAAAAAAATGTTTTACAATGATTAATCTCCTAAATATCGTCGATTTTAACATCACCAGCGGGTGACCGAGCTCCGCTCGAGGAAAACAGGTGTCGAAGCTAACTCGAAGATTTAAATTTTCAATTGTGATTTATCAAAACATCACACGCCATAAGAAAATTTGTGAAACCATTGGTGAAAAGATAACCGGTTAAAGTGCACCATTGTAAACTATTCTAAACAAAGTTTCGGAAAGGGAATTATTCTATACAAAGATTAAGTTTGAAAAGTCATAGGAAATAAAATGTAAGTGATAATAAAAAAAAACTATACAATTAAAGAAATGGTACAAAGTGAGCAGTGTAAAGATTGAAGTGTGTTGAAGTTCAATATTTTTGACAAATTTATTTAGAAAAACCAAACCCCGTGATTCCTCGTGACCAAAAACCCCAGACCCCCAAGTTTACCGGAGTTAATTAATTCTGGGGCGATTTTTGACTTGGCAACCATTCCTCGTATTACCCCTAACGTGTACCAGGGGACCGAGCCCGCTCGGTTAAAAAAAAAAGAGGTTTGTAAACTCGTGTTTTTTTCTAAAGTGCGAAGTACTTATTTAGATGAACTTGAAAAGCATTTTTGACCCTTTGGTTGCAATTACGCATTTAAAACAGCCGTAATTTATTTTAAAGAACACAACCCTATTTAATCCATGCTCACCGTAAAATCACACCTAATTTCATTTCATTTGGAGCCGAAGGCGCGGGAGGACTTGATGCGAATGGATGCAGAGTCCCTGTTCTCCAGTACGCATTTGGTTCCAGTTGGTTTTGACTTTCACTTCACTTCACACTCCAGGTCCCCCCCCCCCCGTACATACCACAACTCGATTTTTAACCGGGATGGGGCCCTGAAGAACGCTGTGCTCATTTTTGAAGAAGGCGCAAAGACAGAGTAAACCCTTGGGCCAGCACACCCCAGAGGTTTCGTTTCACTTGGAGGATTTTGTTACCACGAACATTTTTAACGTCCCCCAGCAACCATTAATGAAGACGGTGGACCTTTTAATCGGCGGCTATATGATCGACCCGAGACCCTCCGGTTACGAGTCCGACGACTTACCGATTGGACTACCGCGGCCTCAGGCCCCTATATAGACGAGCCGACGCATCAAAATCACCACTTTGGATCCAGCGCGTGTGTGAGGATTGTCTTTTCTGGCCAGTTATCGCTTTTTGGTAACTTTTTACGTAAATTTAACAAAGCTTGGCAATGTCCCGAAACTTTACTCTGGTAACCCTATTTCCTCAACAATAAAAAATGAAAGTGAAAGTTTGTTGGATCCAAAGTGGTGAAAAAATTCGTCGGCCTGTCTATATAGCGGCTCCACCGCTGCCCATACCCAATTCTAACTTTATTTTGATCCATCTCTTTTAAATTTCAAAAGCAATAACAATTCTAACATGTTGCCAAAAATTATTTGCCAAATACCATAAAAACATAAATTTACGCTGATGGGATTAAATATGAAATCCATTGTTAGCACGCGGTTGCTATGAAACGGTAACAATAAGAGATATCATAAAGAAAATGGCGTAGTAAGAAATCTTCTCAAACTTTTAATGAATCCTATCTGTAACTCCGAACTTTTCGACCGTAGCGCTTCAAAACCGACGCCAATCGATTCTCCGTGGCCAAAAACCCCAGACCCCCAAGTTTACCGGAGTTTATTTATTCTGGGGCGATTTTCGACATTACAAACATCTCTCGTATTATAGTATAGGATTCAGTAGATTTTTCGCAAAATATCGCCAATAGCGCCAAATTGAACCCCAAAAAATTTTTTTTTCGCTAAATTTATTGCCAACTTGGCGATATGTCACCAAATTGGCGTCAAACACTTGGTGACCAAAAGCTTGGCGAGATATCGCTAAGTGGTCGCGCCAATTCATATCACTTTGGTCTGCATTGAAAGCCCTGATTACCCCATAAAAGGGGTAAATCACCCCCTTGGGGACATTCGAATGCAACCCCAAAGATAGGTGCACAAAAATAAGCCAAAAGAAAAAATAAGAAAAATTTTGTTGCTCACAGAAACCAACAGAAATCTTACCAAAGTTTAAAAGAAGAAGAAAGTTTTCTTTCCTAACTTCAAAAACAAAATAATACATTTTCTGAAATGACATACTTTAGAAAGAACGTTGCAATATCGCAATAAGATAGAAGTAAATATACTGAAATAGAATTGAATGCCAAATTGTAAAAAAGTCGCCAAAAAATAATTTTTAATATTGTCTTTCATTATTTATTAAATGCAATTATTGCTGCAAATTACAGTCCAACAATAAATAATCACATTGCAAAAGTATATTTGGAGCAATTTTTTCTTTTAAACTCAACCAAGGCTACACTAGATAGCGTTTTATACAGGCTTCTTCATTTGATCAAAATCCTTGGGATAAAAACGGACGTCCTTTTCCAGCGACATCTATCGAATTTTAAGGTAACTAACATTTCTACAAATCAAATAATAAAAGACAAAATTAAAAGTTAATTTGTTGGCGACCATTTTACAATTTGGCATTCAATTCTATTTTAGTGTATTTTAACGTTATTTAATAGCTCGTTCGATTTGTTGGTTTATTCTGCATTTTAACGGCTTATTTTAATTAGTTAGTGAATTATTTTTCATTTTAATTGTTTCTAATTATTAATTAACTATGAAACGGCCCCCCCAAAAAAGGGTTTTTGGGGGTTTTTCCCAAAAATTTTTAAATTTAGATGGTCAAATTAAAAATTTTTTTTTTTTTTTTTAAATTTGGGTTTTTAAATTTTAAAATTTTAAAAAAAAAATTTTTTTTTTTTTTTTTTTTTTTTTTTTTGGGGAAATTTTTTTTCCCCCCCGGGAAAAATTTTAAATTAAACGTCCTTTTTTTTTTTTTTTTTTAATTTTAAAAAATTTTAAAAAAAATGGGGAAAATTTTTAAAAAATTTTTTTTAAAAATTTTTTTTTTTGGGGGTTTTTTTTTTAAAAAAAAAATTATTTCGCATTTTTTTTGGGGGGGGGGGGGGGGGGGGGGGGGGGGGGGGGGGGGGGGGGTTTAAAAAGGAAATTTTTTTTTTGGGGGGGGGGGGGGGGGGTTTTAAAAAAAAAAGGGGGGGAAAAAAATTTTTTTTTAAAAATTTTTTGGGGGGGGGGGGGGGGGGGGGGGGGGGGGGGGGGGGGGGGGGGGGGGGGGGTTTTTTTTTTTTTAATTTTGGGGGGGGGGTTTTTTTTTTTTTGGGGGGGGTTTTTTTTTTGGGGGTTTTTTTTTTTTGGTTTTGGGGGGGGGGGGGGGTTTTTGGGGGTTTTTTTTTTAAAGGGGGTTTTTTTTTTTTTTTTTTTTGGGGGGGGGGGGGTTTTTTTTGGGGTTTTTTTGGGGGAAAAATTTGTTTTTTTTTTTTTAAAAAAAAAAATTTTTTTTTTTTTTTGGGGGGGGGGGGGGGTTTTTTTTAAAAATTTTTTTTTTTTTTTTTTGGGGGGGGGGGGGGGGGGGGGGGGGGGGGGGGGGGGTTTTTTTGGGGGGTTTGGGGGGAATTTTAAGGGGGTTTTTTTTTGGGGGGGGAAAAAAGGGAAAAGGGGGGGAAAAATTTTTTTGGGGGGGGGGTTTTTTTTAGGAAAAATTTGGGGTTTAAAGGGGGAAAAAAAATTTTTTTTAAAAATTTTTTTTTTTTTGGGGCCCCAAAAAAAATTTAAAATTAAAAAAATTTTTTTTTTGGCAGGTTTTTTCGGGGTTTTTTTGGTTTTTTTGGAATTGGGGTTTTTAAAAAAAATTTTTGTTTTGGGGAAAAAAATTAAAAATTTTTTTTTTTTTCCCCTTCCAAAAAAAAAAAAAAAAACAAAAAAAAAAAAATTGTTCCCCCTTTTTCCCCCCAAATTTTTTTTTAAAAAAAAAAAAAATTTTTTAAAAAAAAAGGGAAATTTTTTAAAAAATTTTTTTTGGCCCCCCAAAATTTTTTTTAAAATTTTTTAAAAAAAATTTGGGTTTAATTTTTAAAAAAATTTTTAAAAAAAAAAAAAAAAAAAAAACTTTCCCAAAAAAAAAAAAAAACCCAAAAAAAAATTTTTTAAAAATTTTTTAAAAAAAATTTTTAAAACCTTTTTTTTTTTTTAAAAAAAAAATTTAAAAATTTGGGAAAAAAAATTTTTAAATTTTGGGTTTTTTTTTAAAAAAAATTTTTTTTTTTAAAATTTTTTTAAAAAATTTTAAAAAAAAAATTTTTTTAAATTTTTAAAAAAAACCCAAAAAAACAATAAACATCAACAAAGATCAACCAGCAAACGATAAATTAAAAGCTAAATTCGTTCACTCAAGCCATTTGCTGCAATTTATATTGAAATAAATTAATAATGAAGTAAAATATGTTTTGCAGACGATAAATTTAGAATGGTATCCTGTATTTTAAGGAAAGGACTCGATTTCTCATTTGATTGACAGGTGCCATCTTATCACGGTTTTTAATATTTCATTTGACTAATTTAAATAAGGCTTGGAGTTTGGATTGTTACAAAAACAAATACATTTTTAAAATTATTAAGGGAAAAAGAACGAAATAAAAACGTAACCATGGTAACAACATGAAAAGTTGATTTCCGTTGATAAAATAATTCATTTCATCTCTATTTTCAAACAAATTTTATTCGCGAGCAAAGCCATTTTAGAATCGTTTGGCTTGCTTTACTGAAGGTAAGCCTTGAATTTCGGGATTCTAAAAACAATTGTTACAGCTCTCCTGATGATCGTAGAAACTTCGAAAAAACGTCATTTTGTGCAGAAAATTTCAAGCTTTCGAATGACATAAGACTTGAAAATGTGTGTGAAATATTTCTTCCCAATTTTATCGAATTTCCGCTAAGAATTCGAATAGAAAAAGAACGAAATGGAATGTTCGAAAAATCGCTTCGAGGTGCAAAACTACATGCTACAAACTAATTTTGTGCCAAGTGGCATGAAAATCGATCGAACGGTTTTGGCGCTACGCGCGTAACAGACAGACAGACAGAAAGAAAGAAAGAAGGACAGACAGAACCACCTTCAGCTTTATTATTAGTAGAGATAGTAGAGATAGAGAAGATAGAGAAGAGATGGCATGAAAATCGACCGAACGGTTTTGGCGCTACGCGCGTAACAGACAGACAGACAGAAAGAAAGAAAGAAAGAAGGACAGACAGAACCACCTTCAGCTTTATTATTAGTAGAGAAGAGATAGAGAAGAGAAGAGATAATCCGACAAAGTACGCAATTCCAGACTAATTTCGAACACGAGAACCTCCAGGACTCTGTCTTGCCTAGTTGCTGCCGTCGTATCTCTTTTGAATGAACGTAAGTTCTGCTGGAGAAAGTTATTTTTGTTCAGGTAGAAAAGAAAATTTTCCCTTTTCTTTTTCTAACCAGAGGTCCGCAACCGCAAATCGCCAGCATCCAGCAAGGTGGCAAGTCATTGTCACTTTCTGAGAATCTGAGTTAGACACGTGTTTCTCTCAGGACCTTTGCCACCAACTGCCGATGCGTCGCCAATCGCTATCAAATATGCAAATATGCTTATAATAGCTTTTTTTTACTTCAACTTCAAACATTTTACGATGGAGAGTCCCGAACCCCATCCCTTTAATTAAAATTAACTGCATATTATAAGAAATTTAGTTTTCGTGATTAAAATTTTAAATTATACCTGTGCCCCCCTGTCGGGCATTTCCTAGCGCCACCTCTGGGCCAGACTTCATTAAAATATTCTTTCATGAATGATACAGTAAAAGAATTAAAATATCTGTATCATCCGCAACTACTATCACATGTTTCTGGGCTAGTTTTACAGCTTCTTTAACGCTCATCGTGTCTGCGCCACCTTCCACTTGAATCGACATCGCCTTTCAAAACAACTCTCCAGTATGTTGACGAAACGTTGTTTGTTTACAGAATTGGAAATAAATTTGTCTTCTTTTTTTTTCAAACTATAGGTGAATTTTCTTCAAATATTACTTTTTCTGTTGATTTCTTCATGTGTAATCTGTGCGACAGATCTTTTATGTTGATTTTCTTATTCCCATCTAGTACAATGGTCACTTTTCCATATCTTATATAAACAAACGCTTCGTGTTGACTTATAACATCTTTAAATGTTGCTGTAGCAGACCATGGAAATGGATGAATTAATACATCTCTATCAAGAACGTAGAAAATACCCCAATGTAAATGTATCGTATTGACATTCAAGGTATCTAATGACTTTACCAATAAAGATTTATCTGTTTTTCTCATTTTCTGAGTACTACGGTCAACTAGTGCAGTTGGTGGAATGGATAATTCGTAACTGAAAAATTCACTTGCTTCTCGAGCGCTGCTGTCTAAGCATCTTTAGTGGAGTCTCAGCAGCAGTAAAATAAATCCTTCTGTCAATACTTTCATTGTTACTGCTTGGTCTAATTTCAGGTAACGTTTGATCTTAAAACACTTGCTGCTAAGTTTATCTTGGATGTTTCTTCCAATGACATCAGCATTTTCTGCAGTAACTTGGCTTTTGCTATTCGTTATTCCTTTAAAAATGTTACGTAAACGGTATGAAAGAACAGCAAATAGATTGTGGTCTACGAAGAATTGCATTACTTTTTTTTCAAATCTCTTGCCATCCTTACATCTGTCAAATCGGTATGCTATTCACTACCAATGCGTGAAGCATTGGTCAGAAATTTTAGTGAACAAGTTATTTCCAGGGGTGATTGTGAGTTCATAAAAAAATACCTGAAAGTTTTGAAGAGAAAATGTGTGGGGGGGTGCTTTTTTCAAAAAACCTAGGCCCCTATTATTTAAGCACACCAAATTTTATAATTATACGTATTTAATAATAAATTGCCTTTCATAAACAAACAAGACACATTTCATACATTCGAATTGTTTCAAATAGTTTTTAGTCAAAAAAAAAATAAAATGGCATCTTAACCAGTGGCGTATCCAGGAATTGATTTTGGGGGGTGCACATCGAACATCGACACTGTGATGAGAAAGGAAAAAAATCAAAAAATATGGTGAAACTTTATAAAAACGCATTATTTCGATTTAATTTATTTTTATTGTTTTTTTATTTAATTTTTTCTATTGAACGTTGCTCAAAGATTTTTTTTTTTTTTTTTTTTTTTCACAAAAATGAATATCATGCAAGAACAATAAGGCGCGGGTACATCGTTCATTTTCCTCTTACATTTCCACAATTACAGAATAACAATTAGTTTTGCTTCTTATTGTCGAAAACAGAAAATAATATGACAATTAGCTGCATGGCCCGGCGTTGCACGGGCTGTAATGTAGTAAAGGCAGTTTGAGAAAACTACTCGCCACCGGTAAGACATAAATGTCTTGGAAGTTTAATCATTTATTAGGCTTATTCGCTTTAAATTTGGCTAATTAATTGATATCTTCGCTAATTAAAATCGTATGATTATATAAATTGAAACTAATGAAGCCTGAAAAATTACCTATCTATCGGTACCTGGTTCGACTTTCAGTTCATTGGCGTTCAGGAGAAAGAAGCGTGACATAGATAGATACTCAGTTTTTAATGTAAGTAGACTAGCTGCGTAGCCCGGCGTTGCAAGGGCTGTAATGTAGTGAAGGCAGTTTGAGAAAACTACTCGCCACCAAGGCGGCTCGCCTTTAAAGAAATGAGGAAAGTTTAAACAGTTTACTCGCCGTCAAGGCGGCTCGCCTTTACAGTAGCGAGGAAAGTTTCAATAAACTACTCGCCGCCAAGACGGCTCGCCTTTAAAGTACCAAGGAAAAGTTTAATAAACTACTCCCAGCTAAAGCGGCTCGCTAAAAAGCTTTCCTGCATCAAAGAATCAATCGAATTATTTGCACATGCTTCCTCAAAAATAAAGACGATGTCAAGAAGCGCATACTTAGCACTCTCCCAATATAAAATAAAATTCCTTTCCAAAAATAATTATTTCCAAACCGCTTTCTTCCTGTAAAATTAATTGCAAAATTCTAAACGAAAAAGTTCTTTTACTATTTGGATCTTAGCCAAAAAAAGTCCCTTCTAAAAACAACACAAGGAGATTAAAGAGGAGGAGCTAAATCTCTGCTATCTAAAAGTGGCAACGAATTCTCACCCGCCGCCAGAGGACGCTAGCTCAAACGCTCCCTATCTCCTACGGGAATCAATGTAAATGATACTGAATCTGTTATCTTTTTAAATGCTGCTATGGGGAAGAAAAAAATTTTTTTTCAACTGGATTTTGGTGAAAATCTTCGATTGACATTATGAATTAAATATGAATTTCATCCCACGAAAATAGGTGCCGTATTATTTGAGAAATAGTTTTAATCGAAAGCACTTACCAACTTGCCAAATCTGACAGAATCTGTCATTTTAAAAGACTGCTGTTGGCAAGAAATTTTTTTTTTAATTGGAATTTTGCTCAAACCATCGATTAACATTATGAACTAAATATGTTTAATAAATACATTTAAACTAATAATTATTTTGTCTACTAAATATATTTAATTAATAACAAAATTAAATTCTGACATAATTAATTTTTTGCCTCATGCTTAATTTATCAACAATTTAGAGAACTTATTCTCAGCAAAAATTATATCGTACAATGCAAAGAAAATGTCACATACAGTCGCATATATCGCTCACTGGGTGCAATAGTGGCACATGTCAAAAAATGGTTATTTTTAGTAAATTATACCATTATTACTATCAATTTGTATTTTATCAACTAACAATACTGGCACAGTGTTATGTTATTGTGCTACCACTACATAGAGCTAGCGTCACTATTGCATTTGCCGCGTTTTTTAACCGCGACGCGACAACATAGGCACATTTATTTAGTGTGTCAGTGATCTTCGCAATAGTACGGTAAGTTTGATTGATATTATAGAATTTTGGTTAACACAACAATGGCACATTTTAAGTTATGCCAGTATTGTAAGTTTAAATTTTATTAAATAGACCAAAAGTATTGGATCAACCTAATTTGTGCCAGTATTGCATATTTAATGGTTGATATTCCTGAAATGAAAAAAAAAAGCAATAACGGCACAATTATTGTTTTTTATTTTTTTTTAATAAAAAAAGGTTTTGTTAAAAAAATTAAACTAGTACAATTTGATACCTATCTTTAAAAGTGTAAACCAATACAATTTTTTTAATTAATCGAGAGAGTTGATATGGAATATTAAAATCAACCAACTTCTCTTTATAAATCAGTGATTTTCTCAAAACTAAGAATTTGTTGATGTGCCACTATTGCACCCAATGAGCGATATGTCAAATTTGGCAAGTAGCTAGATGCCATCGAGTAAACATCTTTCTTAAAAAATACGGCAAAATTTCCGTGGGGTGGATCAAAGTCATATTTAGTTCATAATGTTAATCGATGGTTTACACCAAAATCCAGTTGAAAAAATTTTGTTTTCTTTCCCATAGCAGCATTTAAAAAGATGACAGATTCAGTATCATTTACATTGATTCCCGTAAGAGATAGGGAGCGTTTCAGCTAGCGTCCTCTGGCGGCGGGTGAGAATTCGTTGCCACTTTCAAACTAGCGCATCCGTAGAACATTTATCTCCTTCTTTCTACTCCGTGAAACAACAATTGCAATTTTATTTAAAAACACATTTTCAAAATGGTAGCAGAAAAAAAATATGTCATTAATAATTAGAATAAAAACAATTGTTAGAACTTTGTTATAACACGTATTCAAAATGACAATGGAAAAAAATAACACTCTTTCATTTTAAAAAGTTCAACTTAATTAACGTTTTAATTTAAAATCGCAACGGAAAGAAATAAATATCTTGGAATTTTAAATAGTTCAATAATTTAATTAACGTTTTAATTCAAAATGGCAACGGTAAGACATAAATGTCTTGGAAGTTTAATCATTTATTAGGCTTATTCGCTTTAAATTTGGCTAATTAATTGATATCTTCGCTAATTAAAATCGTATGATTATATAAATTGAAACTAATGAAGCCTGAAAAATTACCTATCTATCGGTACCTGGTTCGACTTTCAGTTCATTGGCGTTCAGGAGAAAGAAGCGTGACATAGATAGATACTCAGTTTTTAATATAAGTAGACTAGCTGCGTAGCCCGGCGTTGCACGGGCTGTAATGTAGTGAAGACAGTTTGAGAAAACTACTCGCCACCAAGGCGGCTCGCCTTTAAAGAAATGAGGAAAGTTTAAACAGTTTACTCGCCGTCAAGGCGGCTCGCCTTTACAGTAGCGAGGAAAGTTTCAATTCACTACTCGCCGCCAAGGCGGCTCGCCTTTAAAGTACCAAGGAAAAGTTTAATAAACTACTCCCCGCTAAAGCGGCTCGCTAAAAAGCTTTCCTGCATCAAAGAATCAATCGAATTATTTGCACATGCTTCCTCAAAAATAAAGACGATGTCAAGTAGCGCATACTTAGCACTCTCCCTAAATTACAAATAAAATTCCTTTCCAAAAACAATTATTTCCAAACCGCTTTCTTCCGGTAAAATTAATTGCAAAATTCTAAACGAAAAAGTTCTTTTAATATTTGGATCGAAGCCAGAAAAAGTCCCTTCTAAAAACAGCAATTGCAATTTTATTTAAAAACACATTTTCAAAATGGTACCTGAGAAAAAATATGTCATTAATAATTAGAATAAAAACAATTGTTAGAACTTTGTTATAACACGTATTCAAAATGACAATGAAAAAAATAACACTCTTTCATTTTAAAAAGTTCAACTTAATTAACGTTTTAATTCAAAATCGCAACGGAAAGAAATAAATATCTTGGAATTTTAAATAGTTCAATAATTTAATTAACGTTTTAATTCAAAATGGCAACGGTAAGAAAAATTGTCTTGGAAGTTTAATCATTAATTAGGCTTAATCGCTTTAAATTTGACTACTTATGGATCGCAGCCAGAAAAAGTCCCTTCTAAAAACAGCAATTGCAATTTTATTTAAAAATACATTTTCAAAATGGTACCTGAGAAAAAATATGTCATTAATAATTAGAATAAAAACAATTGTTAGAACTTTGTTATAACACGTATTTAAAATGACAATGGAAAAAAATAACACTCTTTCATTTTAAAAAGTTCAATTTAATTAACGTTTTAATTTAGGGCCGAATTCAAGTGAAACACCATTGCAGTCGCTTCGAGGCGATCGCATATTGCAACCGCTACTGTAAGTCGAATTCAAGTGAATTCGTTTCACTTGAATCCAAATTTTGGAATTTGCGATTGCATTGGTGAGTTGCGATCGTCCGTGTTTCACTTGAATTCCTGCCTTAAAATCGCAACGGAAAGAAAAAATGTCTTGGAAGTTTAATCATTTATTAGGCTTAATCGCTTTAAATTTGAATACTTATTAATTGATATCTTCGCTAATTAAAATCGTATAATCATATAGATTGAAACTAATGAAGCCTGAAAAATTACCTATCTATCGGTACCTGGTTCGACTTTCAGTTCATTGGCGTTCAGGAGAAAGAAGCGTGACATAGATAGTTAGAAAGATACTCAGTTTTTAATATAGGGTCATTCCATTTTAAATCAACAAATGGGGTGCGCATCACCATTTTTGATTTTGATGAAAATTTGCATGTGTATTCCTTTTACTTCCCAGAGCACAAAACAGGGTTCATTTTATTTTTAAAAAATTTACCCTTTGATATATAGGCCATTTTTGTTGTTGGCAACAGCGAAAATTGGGCGTTTTGATGCTTTGTTTGATGAACTATAACTTTTTTTCTATCAAAGATTTTGAGCTGAAATATAGCTCATTGGAAAGCTAAGAAAAAGATCTTTTTATATATGCTATCAATAAATTTCAGACTTAAAAAAAATATTTATTTTTTCAAAGTCAAAGCTCACGACGAAAATGACATTTTTTACTACTTTTGAACATTAAAAAACCCATGAAGGGTTCAAAGTAAAAAGCCGATTTTTTCATCATATATTCATAGTCATGGTTATTTACTGTATAAAAAAAAATTGGTTTGTTACTCCACCCCCTTTATGAGATATGCCCCCCCCCCCCCCAAAGTTGTAAATTTTTTTAAAAATCCAATTTTCAACGTTAAAAAAATGCATGTGGGGGGCAAGATAAAAAAATTTTTTCATGTGGTATTTTAAGTACTTTTTACCAGCTTTCTAATAAAACAAAAGTTGCTTTGTTATTCAAAGGCGTTTGGCAGATATAAGGGACTGAACTTTCAAAAAATTGCACAAAAACAACACGATTATTTTCATTTTTTAAATCTTTTTTTTTTATTTAAATGTAATTATATACCTTATTCTTTGCCATAAATGCTAAAAAAAGACTAAGAAGAGCAATGAAGAAACATATTTAAAGTTTAATAAGATAATTTAATATTTTTAACACCTGGGAATATAGAATGCCACTAAACTTGTCTGATTTTTAAACATCTGATTGCTACCTACAACAGGACTGAGCATTTCTCAACTTGTCAACTTGTCCAGGTTTGTTCATACCATGTGGTTTTCCTTGTTCTGGCTTGCTCTCACATGTGTATCTTAGTTGTCTTTCAAATTCTGAAAGAAGTAGGTTGTTGAGCTAGTGTTTCTGCTGTAAAATCTTGTGAAGCTGATGTGATTTCTTTTCATTTCAAGTTCATTCATATTCACAGAATGTTTTGTTAAAGGTAAAAAAAGAAATTCTTTAGAATCCTTAAATATAAATTTAAATTTGTCTTTCTACATGTAAACTGTGAATAAGTTATGGATAACCCTAAATGCTCCATAGGAGTTTTTGAGAATGATGATTGTAATATTTTAAGTTACAGTAGGCAGTCTACTGTAAATAGTATTTCTGAGTACAGTGATGATGATAAAACTTTACTGCACCTGAGAACTGGGTGTAAAACTATTGAAACTGTTTGTACCTACCATGCAAAAAAATTTCTTGCCAAGTTTTGCCACCTTTATGGAACTTCTTGCTGGTAGGTACAAACAGTTTCAATAGTTTTACACCTAGTTCTCAGGTGCAGTAAAGTTTTATCATCATCACTGTACTCAGAAATACTATTTACAGTAGACTGCCTACTGTAACTTAAAATATTACAATCATCATTCTCAAAAACTCCTATGGAGCATTTAGGGTTATCCATAACTTATTCACAGTTTACATGTAGAAAGACAAATTTAAATTTATATTTAAGGATTCTAAAGAATTTCTTCTTTTACCTTTAACAAAACATTCTGTGAATATGAATGAACTTGAAATGAAAAGAAATCACATCAGCTTCACAAGATTTTACAGCAGAAACACTAGCTCAACAACCTACTTCTTTCAGAATTTGAAAGACAACTAAGATACACATGTGAGAGCAAGCCAGAACAAGGATGACCACATGGTATGAACAAACCTGGACAAGTTGAGAAATGCTCAGTCCTGTTGTAGGTAGCAATCAGATGTTTAAAAATCAGACAAGTTTAGTGGTATTCTATATTCCCAGGTGTTAAAAATATTAAATTATCTTATTAAACTTTAAATATGTTTCTTCATTGCTCTTCTTAGTCTTTTTTTAGCATTTAAGGCAAAGAATAAGGTATATAATTACATTTAAATAAAAAAAAAGATTTAAAAAAATGAAAATAATCGTGTTGTTTTTGTGCAATTTTTTGAAAGTTCAGTCCCTTATATCTGCCAAACGCCTTTGAATAACAAAGCAACTTTTGTTTTATTAGAAAGCTGGTAAAAAGTACTTAAAATACCACATATAAAAAATTTTTTATCTTGCCCCCCACATGCATTTTTTTAGCGTTGAAAATTGGATTTTTTAAAAAATTTACAACTTTGGGGGGGCATATCTCATAAAGGGGGTGGAGTAACAAGCCAATTTTTTTTATACAGTAAGTAACCATGACTATGAATATATGATGAAAAAATCGGCTTGTTACTTTGAACCCTTCATGGGTTTTTTAATGTTCGAAAGTAGTAAAAAATGTCATTTTCGTCGTGAACTTTGACCTTGAAAAAATAAATATTTTTTTAAAATCTGAAATTTATTAATAGCATATATAAAAAGATCTTTTTCTTAGCTTTCCAATGAGCTATATTTGAGCTCAAAATCTTTGATAGAAAAAAAGTTATAGTTCATAAGACAAAGCATCAAAACGCCCGATTTTCGCTGTTGCCAACAACAAAAATGGCCTATATATCAGAGGGTAAATTTTTTAAAAATAAACTGAACACTATTTTGAGCTCTGGGAAGTAAAAGGAATACACATGCTAATTTTCATCAAAATAAAAAATGGTGATGCAACAACTTTTTTGAAAATTTGTTGATTTAAAATGGAATGACCCTATAAGTCAGGGGTAGCCAACCTTTTTAGGGAGAGTGCCACTATCTGGAGAGAAAAAGCTCAGCGTGCCACATTGCATTTTTCCAACAAATTGAAGATTTTTAAAAAGTTAAAAATAAATTTTAGGTTGGGTGACTGTAATTCTTACTCAAATGAAACATTTTCTCTCGTAAATCTGAGCAATTGAAATCTAAATGATAATAAAGATAAAACAAGTCCGAACTAATGAGTTATCATTAATAGACACTTTTATAAGTTCTGTCAGTTGGCTTATGCTTAAAAAAGAAACCAAGAACATCCAACATTCTATTCTAAAAATTAAACAGTCTGTACTTTATGTGGTTTATGAGTCTGTATCTTTTTTACCAAGTCTTTAATTTTAGGATTAGTGTTTTAGAATCCTAAGAAGCTTAACTATTTTAAGTGCTATCAATTAATATTCAACGGTATTTAGATTTTTCTGCATTCACAACAAAAAATATTTGTTTAGAAGCGTATTTTAAACCAAATCTACAACAGCATCGGACGGCAAAAGTATGTAAATGTGAAAAACATTTGTTGGTACAAATTTCCAAATTTCTATGTAACGTGGATGACTTTTTGTTGAAGTAAGCTCTCATATTTGATTACCAATGCAAAAGGTCAGTAATTCTGATTTGGATTTCAGAAGGGTAAAAAGTAGTGTCTTACAGAGAAATAGACAAAGACTTTGAAAAGATCAGCATTTTTTTTTTTTTTTATGATCCTGAAAATCATCAAACCTAACACTGAATGTATACTTAAAATAGGTGTAAAATTTTCTCCATATATCATCGGACAATTATTAAATTAGGGTTGATACTTTCAGTATTAAATTTAATGTTTTATTCTTTTTTCTCCAAAGTAGAGAGAAAGAAACTGAAGTTTCATCATAAAAGAATGTAGATGGCCTATACTAGTTAAGGAAACTTTTTTTTGCAGTATCGTAAATTTAAATTACTTAAACACCGGATAATAAGAGAGGACATAGCTAAATTCATTTGCTATTCTTCATTCCTAAGTAGCAAGTCCTCATTGCTTTCCTTTCAGACATTTATAAAAACACACTCCCTAAAATTCTAAAATCTTATGACTATTTTTCCTTTGGACAGTATTGCACATTTCAATGAAGGAGTAACTTGCCATACTCTCCCTTTTCTCCTGTGAAAAGTCCCCAAAATATTCAGAGCTCTAATTCGTAGTTTGTTAATACAGTGAACTCTACAGGGTCACCAACAGAGAAAAAGTCTCATTCCTTAGCAACGAGTTTGTGATAAATAATTTGATGATACTTTTGAAGTATTTTTCCCAAATTATTTCCAAGTAATGTAACAAAAACAATTTATTTAAGGATCTTCATTTGTGTAACCATACCGAATTTTGTCCAATCTGGTTTTTAGCCTACTTTCCCGTTAAAAATAAAAGAAAGACGAAAAAAGTATTAAAAGTAGCTTAATGCATCTAAAAAATATCGCCAAGTCCAAAAAATATCGCCAAGTTAAAAAATATCGCCAAGTCAAAAAAAAATATCGCCAAGTGAAAAAAATAAAAAGGTAAAATGAATATCGGAAAATTAAAAATTTGAAAGTAGGGTATTGAGATGGGGAATTTGTGTGTCGGTCGGTCGGTCGGTCGGTCGGTCGGTCGGTCTGTCTGTCCCCCCCTAATAACTTTTGAATGAACAGTCCGATTTGGACAAACTTTTTTTTGTTGGAAAGATCTCGGCGAGTACAGCTCATTCCCATATTTGATTTTTTGATTTGAACAATTTTTGGTTCAAATTTGAGCCGTTCAAACAACCGGTCCCACGATACTAACTTTTTAATGAACAGTCCGATTTGAACAAACTTTTTTTTGTTGGAAAGAACTTTTCAAGGATACTTCATTCCCGTATTTACATCTCCGATTTGAAAAATTTTTCGTTTAACATTGAACCGCTCAAGCAAGCTGTCACCCCTAATAACTTTTGAGTAAACAGTCCGAAAAAAAATGACTGACTGTGCAGACGATTTTTTGTTTATTTATTCATTTGTTTTATTGAATTTATTATTATTATTATTATTATTTTTGGCAGACGATTTTTTTTTGTAACAAAAATGTTTCATTTACGAGGGCGTTTTATTCTTTATTTATATTTAACAACTGGCAACGGATTAAAAGTGAAATTCGAGACATTTTATCAACGGACGAGTTTTTTTTTCTTTTTTTTTTCTTTCTTTGATAAAATGTGTTTTGATGTACTTTGTACTTTTAATTTTTTTTTGAAAACAATTGAGGAATTTTTCTACGGAAGAACTGTAACAGTTACATTCTTTAAAAGGTGCGACAAAACTTTATTTATTCATTTATTTACTTTTTATGTGTCTATTTCATCTGATGAGAGGGGTATATTTTGCTTTTAGAAATCAGCTTCAAGTGCTAAAAAGGTATGTTTGACATAATTTTTAGTCTTAGATAATCAAGAGAATAATGATCAGATGCTAGAATGCCGATGTCGATGTACGGGAAAGTAGGCTCGTTTAGTTCTTGACAGAACTTCTTGTTTAATTTCACTTGCAGAGTTAACTTTTTTTAAAAATTTCATCACCCCGTAGCTGAAACTATTGCAGATCAAGAATCTATTCTGCAGCATCGAAAGTTTCTATCGTGTCAAGCACAAATATGCTTTACAAAGCATTGTCTGTAGCGTCACAGCTTTCGTTGGATGTCCGAAGCTAAGTTCTTTGCAATATTGTAGTTAAGACAATTTGTAAGCCAGCCTCCTGACACTTAATCGTCATTCATTATATTTATCAGTTAAAGGGTTTTAGTTTTTATCAACATTTTTGAGATCGACATTTTTCCTTCAATTTTGAAATTTTTTCAAAAAGTCTTCGCGTGCCACTGTTACTGCTCTGCCGTGCCACATTGTGGCACGCGTGCCGCGGGTTGGCCACCACTGCTATAAGTAGATGATATTTCAGTGTTCATAAAGTATTTTTCATTGAAAAAACCTGAAGCATACTTACATGAAGGTTACATGTTTTTTCAAAATTCGGTGCCACCATTTTTTATAGTCTTACAAAATCTTGGGGGGTGCATTGGTCCCTTGGCACCCCCCCCCTGGATACGCCACTGATCTTAACAATCACCGAAAATTCGAAAAATAAAAAAAATACCGAAGGTGGGAAGACAAAAGCATAATTAAAAATATTTTATTTCCGGTATTTTCGAACATGAAAATACCAGAATAGATCATGAAAATACCGGAAATCCGGTAAAATACTGGAACACAATCACCCCTGATTATTTCACTGTAACTAGAATGGCTCAAAATCCAAGTTGCACGCTTGTATATTTTTAGTATCTTCACTATTTATGTGTCAGATATATTCCTTTTTAGCATACAATTTCCTTTCATTTGATATCACACATTTTTTTTTGAATTTTTGAATTTTTTTCGGATTTTTCAAGATAGCTGCCGAAAAAAACACATTTTACACCACATTACGGGTGCATATTTTCAGTATTTTCACTTCACTTCAAATATCCTATGTTTTATCCCTTTTCAGCTTAAAATTTCCTTTCATTTGGTACCGCACATAATTTTTTTGAATTTTTGAAATTCTTTCATGAATTTTCAAGATGACGGGCAAAAAACATATTTGTCCCACTAGTACGGATGTATACTTTTAGTATGTTCATTAGGAGCCTGTTACCTACCATTTCCAACTGGTGTTGCTTGTTGCAGTTTGTTCGACCCCTAGCGTTATTTCTACTGGACTAATAGCATAATTTTTGTTTTAGAAGCAAAAATTGGTAAAAAGGAAAGATGAAAAGAAATTACGTCATCTAAAAGGTTTATCAAACAATGAAATTTTTAACTGGGATTTTTGTAAAAAAAAATATTCAATTAGGTCCTCACATCACACCGGATAACCCTCACATCAATTCCAGATATCTCCCACATCAATACCGGATACTTTGTCGGATATCCTGCAAAAATCTTCCGGATGTCCGTATCCGGGGCGGTCAGCCGGATCGGATATCCGGAAGTACCGAATACTTAAAATATCAGCCGGATACCGGATAGTTACCGGATATCCGGTCCATCCCTACTATAAACAAAATTCGTGATAATGCATTAAAATTCTAAATTATTTGCGCAGTTGTGTGAAGAAAATGATGAGAACTTTAATCAATTACTTCTTTAGATTGAAGTTCGCTGGTTGTCAAAAGGATCATGTTTGACAAGGTTTTTAATATTTTAATATTAATATTTTGTAAAAAAAAACTTTTTAACACTGTTAAAAGAGTT
>JAXGGA010015179.1:0-29907 GCA_038373865.1 Uloborus plumipes
CTTCACAAATGAACTGTGAAAAAACCGTCCCGTAATGTTAACCTTTTAGAACCGGGTGGTACACCATGCTGTACCGCAAGTCTTTTTACCGTTGGGAACGGGGTTGAAATCTTCGCTTCTACACTTTGGAATAGGGGATTTTTCCAAGATTTCATAACATCTAAGTGGGTAATTACGGCTTTGTATTCGAACCGTGAAGTCAAAAACCTAAGTGGTTGCCATTGCACCTTCCATTTTCAGAGAAAAAGGGACCTGCGGTTCATGAACCAACCCAACAACAAAAACGTCATTGTAATCCTCTAGGATAAAATTTTGAATTTTTTATGAATTATGAGATCAAAATTTGAAAAAATGATGATCTGGAATCAAAAAGTATTTTGATGGTGAAACAATATGGAAGTGGTTTCAAGGAGAATTCAAAATGGGAGCTCAAAATAGGCAGTAGTTTTAAGTTATGCTAAGAGAACCATTTTTAGGGACCATATACAACGATGCAAACTGAAACAACAACAGGGAATTTCTATGTAAAGAAAGAGTAATATATTTATCCACCAGTTGCAGACTAGGCTCAGCGTTGTTATATAGTGTTCAGTTTTCAACAGTATTTAAACTTTGAAAGCGAAATGGTAAATAAAACTGCAGAGTATAAAACTGGCAGTTACTCCAATTTTTGTTCACAAGTGAGAAGTTTGTTTTCATGCAACATGTAGCAATTCAGAAAACTTTTTCCGTGGATACTTGTTTTTCATGGAAAAAAGTGGTGACTCGAAAAGTTGTTCTCAATAATCTGTGATGATAAGCCTTTTTTATTTCTTAGCCACGGTTTTAACATTATTGCCAATCCTACCACAGTAGATTGTATTCATTCAAAGACTTTTAAATTGTAACCTCTCTGCAGAAGGTATGTGATGCATGGGTTAGTGCGTAGCTAAGAGTATGCATCCATCTTTGTTTATCAAAATGATAGAATGTTCCATTTTTCCCTTGAAATCTACACAGTAGTTTTCTCTTCCAAGTTGCAAAAAATATTGTAACTTTAACAAAAACCGAGAATTTTTAATTAATTACAAAAAGCAAACGTATTATAGCAATTTGCTATAGTTAATTTCTTTGAAGATTATGATTTGTTTACTTTTTGTAAACTTTGACCTTAAAAGTAGAATTTTAAATGTAGTAGTGGTCCCTAAATCTTTGGTTGGTCATAACTTTTATTCTACTGGTCCTAAAGTAATGCCGCTTATTTTTGGCCATCCGCTCCCACACATGGAACCAAATGTAGGGGTTCCCCTTTAAAAATTCAGAATTTGTGTTCATTTCATTTTGTATACAGCCCCTTATCAAAATTTTACTCACGTAGTTTTAAAGAACACTTCAATCCATGTCAGAAGACATCTTTCTTTTGGATTTCGTTTTTTTTTCTATGACTGTACCTACGAACAGTGTTGCGAAGGCTTTAGCGATCATTTCTGGTGTTGAAATGTATAAGGAGGTTTAATCAAACTACAGTATAACCTCGAGTTAACGATTGCCTAGGGACTGTGAAAAATTATCGTTAAGTCGAGGATATCGTTAAATCGGGAAAGCAAAAATATAAGCTAAACGGCTTAAAATATTGATAATTAAGTGAATGCTTACACAAGATCTTTTGCTTCTTTAAGAAAACCATGCATTTATATTATTTTAAAAAGTATTTCATTGATGTTTGTGTTGTTTTCTCGGATTTAGAAAAACAGTTTCACTTGTTTTGACTTTTCTCGATTGATCACTCTCCTTTCAAGGACTAAAAAATTTTTGTTTGGAATGCTAGAAGTTTGGAAGTTACTAAGGGATGAATCTTCTTACTATCGAGACATACTAATAAAATAGTTTTTAGTGCTTTTGCTAGTAAAATAGTTATAGAATTTTTTTTTTAAAGAGATACTACTGTATTTTTGATGAGAGATAATTTGTCCATGCCCGATATCATCGTTAAATCGAGGAAAGCTATCGTTAAATTGATGAAGTTTAACATTAAATTCAAGGCATACGAATCGGGACCAGTGAAATCTATCGTTAAATTGAGGAAATCGTTAAATCGGGTATCATTAAATCGAAGTTATACTGTATACAATTGAACAACAAGTGTCTTTGGTGTTTGAATTTTACAGTTTAGGCCACAGTCCCACAAATACCGTTTTTGAAAGCCTCTCCATACTGCCCAGGACTGTGGTCTAAACAGTGAAATTCCCGAGAAAAACTGTACGTATTGTTCAATAGTAGAAATTAATTAACCAACCTTTTACTTTTTTACATAAGAAATAATCGCTCCCAGCCTTTATAACACTATTTGCTCGTTTTGCTTTGAATAACCCAGTGTCCATCGCCACCTGTTGGAACATTCTGTAACTATTTTTTTTAAAAACTTCTACATATAATTTTAACTGCTTTCACAATAAACATACCGTTTGTTTCATTTCAATATCGTCGTTTGTTTGCGAGATATTCAGTTCATAAGTCAGGGAGTCCTTCGCTGACAACCGTGTAAGGCAGGTTTTGTGCACGTTTATAATACATTTAAATATCAACTTTGATACAAATGCTGGTAAACAGCAACAAGAAATGCTCGTAAGAACTTCAAGGCTATTTAATCATTGTAGAGATCATTGCCCTTCTAAACGTTGGAGTGCTTCGCTTTGCTTTCTCGAAAATGAGGGTTACAATACCATTGCCCAATCTAAGCTCCAAATTTCTTTATAGTACAGCGGCATTAGAAGAAAACGATACCGAAAGTGCTCTTATAAATGGCTGGCGGGCCTTGCAGTTCTACCTTCTCGAGCATTTTTTTTTTTTTTTTTTTTTTTCGCTTATGTTGGAGGGGTGGGGGAGAAGGGGATGCGAAAGAAGGGGGAGCTAAAAGCTGAGAAAGTAACTTCGTGATTCAACATTTTTCTCTATTGTGGGAGAAAAAAAGGCCACACTGGCCGCTATGTATCAAAGTCGGATCCAGAAATGTTTCAAGGTAGGGGCGATTGAGTTGTTTTACTTACTTTTTACTATGCATACTGGTTTTCATATATCGATCACAAAGGACTCTGACTTCAGTTTCGAAACATTTCCGGGGAGTATTCAAGCATACCGTACTCGATTTTGGACATGCGAAAAGATTCGCGCTATCATTGGTGGACTCGACTTGTCGATAGAAAAAGACAATGCTATTCTGAGATACAGCCTATATGAATTCGCCCAGCTCTCCATAAAAATAAAATACGAAGATTTACCAAAAAATTTCATAATTTCGTGAAAAGAATTTTTATAACAAGCAGCATTAAGTTAATGACAGACGAACTGCTTTGCTGGAGTTTGAAAAGAAAACAATCAACTAACATCAACATCATGAATTAGGTATATTTGTTTGGTAATTGATACAGGCTTGACACTCCGAAATTCTCGAGCCATGTGGAGGGGGGAGGGGGCACTAAATGTGTACTCTTAAAATTACATCGAAACAATGTAAACCACGCCCACCGAAAATATAGGTGGGGATTTGTACATTATTTAGGGGGGTACCTGAGGGGGGGGGGCATTGATAACTGCAGCTGCGGCTGTGCACGGCTGCTCTTAAAGAGGGGCCGCTCAAGCTGAATCTTGGGCTTGGGGTACGCCCGGCAGCCTCTAAAGGAGGCTGCGTGGCTTTCCCCGCAGTTTGCACAGCAAACGTTTTCCTTGACACCTTTACTGGGGCAGCTGTCTTTAGCGTGCTCCCCTCCGCACACTGCGCAGCGTACCTTGCGGTTACAGTTATCTGCCAGGTGATACCCCTGGCAGGCGTAGCATTGCACTACGACTTTCCTATGTCTATATTGAACAATTGTGACAGCAGTGAACAGGATTAATTTGGTGTGAACAATTTTACTGGACTGTTCACTGTCGGTGAGTTAAATTTGGAAGAGTGGAAGGGGGGTTTTATCCCTTGTGGTCATGCGGTTAATTTTGATGACTTTAAAATTTAGTGAACGAAGTGCTTCCGCAAGGTCGTCCGTATTTGTGCTAGAGGGTAGCCCTCTAATGACGTATTTCTGAATTCTTGGGCCTCTGGCCCTTTTGGAATAAAACTCTATCTTATTGGTCTTAAGATACTGAATGAGTTTATTGTGCTCTGTGGGGTCATCCACTGTTATGGAGCACTCGTTGAATTTATTATTTCTGATTTTAAAATTAGTAATGGCATTCCCAAGGTCTTTTAAGAATTCAAAATAATCTTGGGGGGTGGTTATAACCAAAGGGGGAAGGCCTTGGTGTTTAGGGGTGGGGGGTATCCTCGCTTTCTGGAGCGTTAGAGCTCGTTCCTAGTCGGGTAAATTTATTTGAGAGGTTCAAGGGGGTAGCAGCCACAGGGGAGGATGTTCTTAAGGATTTCTTAGGGGGGTCTAAATGGTAGCTCATCATGGCCAATTTTCTCTATATACGGTTTAACCGTATTTGTCTAATGGGGGAAAGTATAAAGGGCTCTCGCCAAGGACTCTGCAAAGACGGCGTCGCTGACGCCCTCCTTCCGGGCAAGGTAGATTTCCTTCACTACTCTCGCCGCCACTGGTCCCACGACTTTCTGATATGCTGTGGAATTTAATATGTCGTAGCCCATGGCTAGAATATCCGTGACATCACTGTACGAAAGTGGCGAGTCGGGGTCATGTACCTCCATACGTAAGTCTTCATCGTCACTATCGTGCGTCTCTTCAGCCCAAGACTTGATAGGTACCCCGAAATAAGGCATCCCAAGGTTTTGTATGGCGTTAAACATATCAAGCTTAGGTGCCGACGAGGGGGGTAGGCGAGGCGAGATTATTCTCGGCCGCTTCCCCGCACCCCCGCCGTCGGGCACCACATTCCTCTTCGTCGCTCCTGCGACGGGTTTATTCCTGGCCATTGTGCGCGGTCGAAGAAACACGTCCATGTCCCACGAAATCCTGGGGTCTCAAACCCAACACGGTTGCCTACGGAAGCCTGAACTGCGCATGCGCAACGTTGAGTCCTATTTGAGAGCAAGGAGGGAAAGGGATTGTTGAGTTCAGGGATATCCTACAGTTCAATGCGTTGTTTGTTTACATTACAGTTACAGCAAGCACGGGTTAACGATGTTTTTTTTCCTCTTTTGACATTGCGGTCAAGTTTTCGACAATTTCTTCTCTGGAAATTGCAACACTTAGCTGAATACACATATTTTTAATTTATTTGCGTCGTTCAAATACTGAAGATTTAATAAATTAATTACGTTTTCGTTACTTTTCGAACCGTTTAATTAGTTTAGAGGTTCTGTAAGGTCGAAGAAACACGTCCATGTCCCACGAAATCCTGGGGTCTCAAACCCAACACGGTTGCCTACGGAAGCCTGAACTGCGCATGCGCAACGTTGAGTCCTATTTGAGAGCAAGGAGGGAAAGGGATTGTTGAGTTCAGGGATATCCTACAGTTCAATGCGTTGTTTGTTTACATTACAGTTACAGCAAGCACGGGTTAACGATGTTTTTTTTCCTCTTTTGACATTGCGGTCAAGTTTTCGACAATTTCTTCTCCGGAAATTGCAACACTTAGCTGAATACACATATTTTTAATTTATTTGCGTCGTTCAAATACTGAAGATTTAATAAATTAATTACGTTTTCGTTACTTTTCGAACCGTTTAATTAGAGGTTCTGTAAGGTGTTAATATGTTCCTCTGTTTCCGTAGTTTAAATAAGCTTAAATGAATAAACTGGACTCTCGGAAACATTTCTTCAACAAATTCTGAATTTTCGGGACTTGCTCCTTGATATTTAAGCGTTTAAGATATATTTTTTTCTTTTTTGAAAGGTAAACATGTAATTTCATTCCCACTACAGTCAATGCATACAAAGTCAAAGCCTACCTCTATTTTAAAATTTTTATCCGATCTTAAATCATAGATTAAATTTCTTGCATTGGTGATATGTTGTGAAACATTAAGATCACACAATAAACTACTTCTTTTAAAGAGAAACTTTTAAGCAAATTAATTTGCATTGTAAGATAATTTTCTGCTGCAAATTTTTACAGCTCTTTTTTAATATATTATTGGCCCTGTGTAGCAATTTTATTTATTTTTTTTTTCTTTAATATTTAGTTACAATTATATTTGATTCCTTATAAAATGGTACCTATGAGGGTGGCTTTTTTTCAACCTCGGATAGGATTTTAAAAACATAACGGATAAAGATTTAAAAAAAAAATATTATCAAAAGTAATGTACAATGCAGGTTTCTTTTCTACATAATCACCGTGACGATTGAAGCATTTGTTATATCTGTGAAGAAGCTTTATAATACTCTCCTTGTAAAACACTGCTGCTAATGATTGGAAGTGAGTTGTGATCAGGGCTGCGGAGTCGGAGTCGAAGAGTCGGAGTCGGACGGATTTTGGACCAAAGGAGTCGGAGTCGGACGGATTTTGGACCAAAGGAGTCGGAGTCGGAGTCGCTGAAAAACATGTCGACTCCGACTCCGACTCCGACCACCCCCGATTTGGATGAAATTTTTTGGAGGTGAAAACATATCTTTGAAACTAACAGATACAAATTTTCAGCGTCCAATATCTGAATCCTAAGCATCTAGGATCATTAAAAAGGGCTTCAAAATGTCGGTTCTGCTTTGTGAAACGAATTGCTATGTTTGGCTTTATGCAAGTGAATAAAAAATATTTGCAGCAAAAATGCAATGTGTTAAAATAAAGTCTGGCCATTTAACAAGAAAATTGTGAGTTTTGTACGGAGTCAAATGACAAGAGAGGCACTTGTCTTTTGCTCAGAAGAAAATGAACTTTTTAAGAGGTCACAATGACCTCCCATGACCTCCAACTGGGATACCCCAGCTTGCTACCCCCCCCCCCTAAAGTGAGTCCTGGGAATGACCATGAACAAAAATGACACTGTTACAAATGGACTTCAATTTTTCAACCTTTGTTTCGGGTTTTTCCCTCTTCACATTTGTGTAAAAAAAATAAATAACAAAAAAAAAGCAGGAGTTGGGAGTCGGAGTCGGAGTCGGAGTCGAAAGTTTTAAAATCCCGGAGTCGGAGTCGGAGTCGGAGTCGACCATTTTTCCTCCGACTCCGCAGCCCTGGTTGTGATAGTGTCTTTGAGTTCCACGCCACTTTGGGAGCACGATGCCTTTCCAGGCCTCAAGCAGAGGTCCACAAGACCCTGTTTCAGTTCAGGGAACAAATGAAAGTCACTTGGCATTCGTTCGGGATTAAATGGTGGGTGTTCAAAAATGTCCCATTGAAATTGCTGAAGAAGCCGTTGGATTACACGAGTGCTATGAAGACGGGCCTTACCGTGGATCACAACAATGCCAGAAGTCAGCACGACTCTTCGTTTGTTTTGAACAGCTCTCTGTAAGCGGCGCAAGATTTCACAATGAGAATCTGCTGTAATTCGAACACAATTCACACTTGGCGGGAGAATCAAGTGACAACCTTGTTTATGTGACAGCAACTCAACAGAAAACGACTTGTTGGACTAGTCAGTGACAGATTGTGTAGAGGGCATTCGCTTACTACCCACCACAACAGCCACCTGCCTGGCTTTCATGCTATGCGATCAGAGGTTGAAAAAACAACAACCCTCGTACATTGTTCATTTTAATACCTAGAAACTCTCGATTACCTGCAAGGGTCTCGGGGGAAAAAAAATCTTAATTAACTCAAATTTTGTAGAGCAAAAAAAAAAGATTTTTTTAAACACAGGTCTGAAATCCATTTGTCCCAGAACCTTTTCACTTTCCCACCATAAGTGCTCCTTCTGAAAGAACATAAAGTCGTTTCGTTGTCATCAACTCCTCTTTGGTCTTCTTGAGGGGACATGCTTTGCAGAACAACATTCAGATGATTCACGTATTTACTATTCTCAAGACCCCTACCCTTATTCCCCCCTATGCGGATCTAAACGCATTAGTAAGTACTGTATTTTCAAAGAAAAATCCTATAAAATCCTACCTCAAATATGTTTTGAGTTTCCTTAAAGCACTGAAGGGCCAATCCATGGTTACGGTCGTTACATCCACACAACTTCAGCTGTTCATATTTTATTCAAAAATGCTGTTAAAGTTCTAATGAAAACAGGGAATGAAAAAGCTCCCACCCAACATGATTATCACAAAGCGTTAGTTTGAAATTATTAGTGGAAGTTGTAGAAAAATCTCGAAAATGCGTGGTTACGGTCATTACAAAAATAAAGACATAGTTTTTTGAGTGCTATGAAACACTGCCACTTTTCTGTGAATCTATTGCACGTATGATCTTCTAGATTTTTATAACAATAATCAGGCATGATATCATACAAAGAACTTAGCTTTTTTGTTGAAAAATGAATTTTTATGAATTTTTGATTGCGGTTACGGTCGTTACACGTCTGACTATTTTCAATATATACGTTGCTAAAAATGATTAAACGGCTTTTTTAATTCATTTTTCCGCCATATATAAAGTCAAATAAAGCCATATGAGCAGAAAGGTTCTCCAGTTAGTTCATTTGATTAGATAATCTTCAATTGATTACTATACACTGTTAAAAAAATTTCCTGAAAATAATGAAAAAACATACGGCAGCTGAGTTGCCGGAGTGTTTCCGTTTCGTTAATTATATTTCCGTGATTTTACGGAAAAATGACGAACGGAGCGTTCGTCATTTTTCCGTTAGGCATTTTTTCGTTTCGTAATTCTCCGTTCTTCATTTTTTCGGTTCTTATTATCCCCGCTTATACGTTATAGGCTTATACCTATACGCTTTGACTTATATGTATACATGCAAGATGGAAAATTATTTAAATTTTGCAAATTAACAAGCGCTTTTATAGCAGCTTAATATCAATAGCAAATTATCTATGGAAGTTCAATAAATTAGTCTTTTAAGTGTCGCAAAATGCGTAGATTGTGTAGAACAAAAAATGCACAAATTGAAATTTTAAGAAACATTTGAAAATTTGCGAAACAATATAAACATATAAAAAGAACAAACATGGGTAATGTGCTGCCTTATCTTTTTCGTTTGTTCTTTTTATATGTTTATATTGTTTCGTAAATTTTCAAATGTTTCTCTAAAGTTTCTTAAAATTTCAATTTGTTCATTTGTTGTTTTTTCCAATCTACACATTTTGCGCCACTTAAAGGACTAATTTATTAAACTTTCATATATTATTTGCTATTAATATTAAGCTGCTATAAAAGCGCTTGTTTATTTTGCAAAATTTCAATAATTTTCCATCTTGCATATATAAGTATAAGCGTATAGGTATAAGCCTATAACGTAAAAATGTGGGTGATTAAAATATGGGAAAATGAGAAACAGAAAAATAGAGCAATTAAAAAAGGAGCGTAAACTAGCTCACCGGAAAATTATATATATATATAAGACAAAATGATGAGCAAAAATGTAAACTTAAAACTCTTACGAATTTTGTTTTTTAGAAAAAGTTTGAAAATATCCGCTCATATACTTCAAACTTTTAAACATCTTGCCTTTAAAAAAATACTAAAGCAATACAAGAATAGGCTTTTTTTTTTTTTTTCATTAAAAATTTTAGTTCATTAAAATAACATGATTTTTTTGAAAAGATTACATCAATCTCGCATAAAATACTCAAATATTTTGAAGATGGAATGATCAATGCATAGTATTTCTGAGCGCATAACTTCAAAAAATTAAAAAGTATTAACAAGGTGCATTCTTTCAAAAATATTTTCTCTTATGTTTGAATAAAAATTAAGTTCTTCCGAAAGTTCTTTTTTTCCTTTCTGAATTTGAAACATTCGTGGTTCCTTAAAAAAAAAAAAAAATCCTGTATTTTTACTGATTTCCTCTATTTTCATATATATTTACGGTATGGTGTTCATAGTGATCAACACTTTGAGAAATGCACTCTCAAAATTAACGATATTTTTTTTGTTTTTGATGAAATCACTTCCAAGAATATACCCCGAGCGAACATTTCGTCATTTTTTGGGGATGAATTTCGTCAAATGTAGCGAAATATTTCTTTATCCTAGTATCGTCAAATTGACAATCATTTTCGTAGTTTTGACAACATTAATTTCGTCACATTAACGAAGTAAAGTCACAAAGTAAAAAAGCTAAGTTTTGAGACTAAGCTTTTAAATCTTGATATAAAATTACAAAAATCATTTCACTAAATTTTACTAACCCTCAGCACCAGTAAGTTTATACATGCAACTCTTAAAATGCACAATTGGTTTACATCATGAATTCCTAACTGTTAAGTCTGGACTCAGATTAAAATAAAAATAGCAGTAACAAAAATAAAAATTCTTACCTCCTATTGGCTTTTTTTTTCGATATTCGATATATTTTATATAAAAGTTGCTCAAAAAAGGCAACAATAGAGCGAGTAGATTTTAAAATGCACTAACACGCCCTTTTGTTGCCCATTTTGATTATATCCATTGCGATAAACGAAGTCTTCTTAAAAATGTTGAACAAGAAACAAAATGGTACACATAATAACGTCTTGAGGAATACGATTAAATATCATTCACATGTGATGTTTTTTGTAAAGTAACTATCCAAACGACGAGACACAGATGTCTTCTTTTCCATGCTAATGCGAATAACACAAGTCGCTTTCATAGAAGCTTAAACATACATATTAATTCTCGACGACTTAGCGTTTCTTTTGCTGTGCACTTTGATTCAGTTGTGAATCATTTATGCTGCCAAAAACTAAGTCGTATCTGCGCACGCGCGAAGTCTCTTCAGACTGTGTAACTTCCTCGTTCGGTATATTTCGGTGGTAATTCACGGAATAGCTCCGTGTTTTTAAGGAAAAGTTACGTTTTGAAACGAAAACGGAAATTTACTGTTAAAATCAGTGAAAATCTTCCTGAAAATTCAGGTTTTTTTTAACAGTGTAGAGTATAGACTTTGGAAGCTTTCAAATCCCTTGAGCTACGTTTTTCCATGAAACTTCACCCAGAATACCCGCACACCTCCCAATTTTCTACAAATTCGCTCATTACGTAAATGGTATTGATTGTACCGTGCACCTTATTGCTTCAACTACAAGTGTTCGCTTCATTAAACATTTTAAAAATACTCACACATTAAGATTTTTTTTCTGCATAAATCATTTGCCCTCGTCTGCCCGTTATCGAGATATAAGATTTTAAAGGATTAAATTTAAGTGAAGCTCCAAATTTAAAGGCTTCTGGGGAAATAGAAGGCCGACTATTTCGCCATCTGCATGTGATAGGACATCTATCTGTAAAGCATGCGAAAAGATGTCTCCCATCATTACCTAAAACTCGCTAAATTTGGTAACTTTATTAAAATTGCGGAAAACTTTAGGACTTTATAATTCGAAAACGAGGAGGTGAGGGCAAATAATTCATAAATCCAGCAAAATGTTTTACTACAATGTTTCAAATGCAAATAACTTAAATTTTTTTTTTCATTATTTCACTTTTGTATGTTTTCCTGGTGAACATCGAATGACCCCTAAGTTAATTTTTTCTAAGAACTAACGTAAACGGTATTTATAGTAGGAAAGCTCCTCAATGGGAACTTTTCCACTCTATAAGAGACGAATACCCCCAAAGTAACTTTCAGGTGCATCAGTGGACTTATGTACCAAATTTGGCAAAGATCTGACGTGAACTGTAAATTTAAACCTAAAACATGTAACACCCGTAACCAACATAGCACAAAAACGAAAAGGTTATTTGAATACATTAGTAGTGCATGTTTTTAGAATGAATGAGTACACTATAAAATCTAAGTGGCAAACTTCTACCTCAAATAGTTATTGTTACAGAATAACAAATACTTGTTTTCGGTTACGGTCGTTACGAAGATTCTAGATAATTTTGCCTGCCTGTAATTAAAAACTAATACAACCTACAAAAAAAACTGATTGCTGGAAAGGGCAAAGGGGGTGCTGACTTAAGCACTATAATTCGTTATCTTCCAAATTGAACCCGTTGTGGCCAGGGTCTAGGCTGGAAACTTGATAATTTTTAACTGAAAAAATGGGTTATAAAAACTGTAACTTTAGGACGTTGAAACTATGTGAACAGTAAAAACTAGGATATTTTACACTTTGAATTAGGAAACTATGCTTTTTTGTGAATAAAATGACATATAACATGTTATTATAAAGTGAGTTTCATATTTTGATATCTATGTCCTATTTCTCATGGATTGGCTCTGAAACTTCTTTCAGCTTCGCAACTGGAATTTGAAATACAGTATGAAAGAAAGGTTTGATTGATCATACTAAGGCTCCTGTAAGAGGGGAGCTGACTCATTCGACATTTTGGTTCCAAAACGGTGGGCGTGGAACCACTGGTATCTGTACTAAAGTCGCATTGAAGAAAAGTGGAAGCTAAGCTTGAATTGTAGCTGCATAGATGATATTTAACTATTTTTGTATATATGACAAACACATTTCATAAACTCAGGCTTAAAACAAGTGCAATATGAAAATAGACCCAATTTCATGAAACATTTCCCAATAAACTGTTTTTAAATTCGAGAAATAAGTTATCTTTTTAAATTTACCTAATACGGTGCTTTATCCAACTAATCATAAGTTATTTTACGCCAGAGCAACCAGGTATAATATTAATTTGTTTCAAATACCTGTAACAAGGCTGGATCCAAGAATGTCCTGGAACCAAAATGTCGGACGAGTCAGCCTGTCCTCTAAAGGAGCTCTAGATCATACAAATTTCAAACAGCTAAAATATTAATAAAAATTGAAAAAAAAAAAAGTGTAAAATTAGAGAGTTGAGAAGAAAAATTTTCAAGGGAAGGGATTTACGCTAAAATTAAATAGCTAACTTTACTTCGTTCGGTTATTGTCTACATAAGAACTTTCTTTTTCCTGAAATCAATGTATCACTTGATTATTGATTTATTGTAACGTGTGTCCTCTTATTTTTGAATTTTTAAGTGAAATTTGTGGAAAAAATATTGGGGGGAAGGGAACCTCTTGCCGGGGGACGTGATCTTCGATCCCCACTTATCTTGCCGCAGATGGGAAGAGACATAAAATTAAATAGCTTACTTTATTTTATTCTTTTAAATGTCTTCAAACGAAGAACTTTCTTTTCTCAGAAATCAATCTATCAGTTGATTATTGATTTAGTGTAACGTGCGTCCTCTTATTTCAGAATTTTTAAATTTTTAAGTGAAACTTGTGAAAAAATATTGAGGGGGGGATTGTCCCCCTCTTCAAAATTATTGGGGGGGACGCGTCCCCGAATCCCCATAGGCCGTGACGCTCGTGTGCTTATCCACCAGTTGTAGAATATACTCAGCGTTTTAATAAAAAGAATTTAAGTTTCCAACAGTGATAATTTGTTAAAACCGAAACAGTTAATAAAACTGTTGAGTAATTTCGAAACTGGTTGACAATCCAATTTTTTGTCCATTAGTTAGAAGTCTGCTTTCATGTAACATGCAGTAATTCAGAAAACTTTTTATGTGGATACTTGATTTTCACAGAGAAATGTGGCATCTCGGAGCTTTATTTGGAACATTCTGAGACGATAGACGATTTTTTTTATAAATTCCGAGCCCCGGTTTTAACATCATTGCCAATCCTAATACAGTAGTTTATATAAATACAAACACTTTTAAAACGTAACCTATCTCTAGAAGGTGTGTGCTGCCTGAGTTAGTGCGTAGCTAAAAGTAAGCATCTATTTTTGTTTAATCAAAAAGATAGAATGTTGCATGTTTCCCTTGAACTCTAACAATAGAGTTTTCTCTCCTAAGTTAAAAAAAATATGATAACTTTAACAAAACCCGAGAATTTTCAATTAATTGCAAAAAGCGAACGTATTGGAAAGAAAGCTTTAGTTAATTTCTTCGAAAAATATTTGTCCACTCTTTGTAAACTTTGACCTTAAAAGTAGTATTTTAAATATAGTGGTGGTCCCTAAATCTTTGGCCGGTCATAACTTTTGTTCTACTGGTCCTAAAGTAATGTCGCTTGGTACCCAGCCTTATTTTGGCCGTCCGCGTCGAATGATGTAGCCAAATGTAGGGGTTCCTATTTGATAATTCAGACTTCGTGCTCATTTCACTTTGTATATGGCCCCTTATCAAAATTTTAATCACATAGTTTTGAATAAGACTTTAATCTATGTCAGAAGACACCTTTCTTTTGCTCTTTGCAAGTATTGCAGTTGAATAATTCAGAGTGTTTCGTTTTTTTTTTTTTTTTCTATGACTGTACATGATATTATATACTCTAGAATGTACAGTAAAAATTCTACATAGGGAGATAGATTTTAAGCAATACTACCTTATGCTATAAACTATGCACTTCATGCTACATTAATAAAACACTAACATATCACAGGTTTTAAATTTATCACTAACTGTCAAATTGCACCAGTTTGCAAGTAACAAACTGCAATTTAAACTTCTGAGTTTTAATAAATTTGATTAATTATGCATTTGTTTTGCTTGCTGAGTTCTCTAAAAGGATAACTGCAGTCTTAGATGTCAACAGATATTCAGATGGAGTTTTGCCCATTTAATAAATTGCATCCAAAGGTTATAATTATGAATGTAACTCAAAGAAAGTTGCAAAAAATATTTTACAAACAAATCGTCGCCACCATGCTAAACTTACGAATGTGAAAATTGGCATTTTTCAAGAGTACCAAAACACTGCATATAGCTTTTTCCCACCTGACGTATTTGGTTATTTTCAATATTTAAACTCTTACAGAGATCTTTAAGTGTAAAACTATCGTTCGAAGGTATCATTTTAACTTTTATTATTTGTAAAATTCGAACTTGAAAAACGAATTTGAAAAACGCGATTTTTCACATTCGTTACTTTAGCATGGTGGCGACGAAATTACAAAATAGTTTTCATTGTTTGAACCCATTATATGAACAACAACAGTGAAATTTCGACCCGAAGATAGTGATGCGACTGAGTATTGCGCTTAAGACAAATTTAGTAAATAAAGATTAGATAATAAAGATAAATTTATTTCTTAACGGTTTTTCTTGATGGTTTCATGTAATAAATTTCGGCTCTAAGCATTGTCTTGTTTGTTTTGTTAATATCCAGTTTTTGCTATTTATACTGTCTTTTTTTCGAACGTGTTGCTTTTATCGGATGATTCTTCATCCTAAAGCTCACACTTCTTGCATTGAAAAAGGGGCTCCTTGTAGCCCCGAAACACGTGTCTGCAGTATACCTGTACATTTGTGCATTTTCAACGTTGGATTAAATATTCGCATCATTCGCACAAAGGTATTTATTTCCCTCAATGTTCTTATGCTCTGAGTTAGTGCATTTATGACTGAGTAGAGTTGCATTTTGAGCGAGAAGAGGGATAAATACACTACTTTAAGTTCTGAGTGTCTCTGTACCCTCTCTTCAGAGGGTAGAGGACTTGGGAATCGGTTCCTGAACCGATTCAGGTCATTCAGCTGGGTTGAGCTCCTGGATAAGATGGACGGGCCTTGCAACAGCTTAGGCAATCACTTACAGCGGCAGAATTGTTTCCAGCGCAATTCATTTCTGCATCATTTTTCTTAATCATAAATTTCCTTTGTTTCACAATCAACTTGTTCGGTGGAGCATCATCTACTTTGGTTAATTTATTCGAATTTTTTTGGCGCCAGATAGTTCTAATGAGGCCTTCATAGCTTTAAGATGCTCGTTTTATGTAGAAAAATCTAGTTCATCAGCACCGGTTGCAAACACTTTGGCTTGAAGCTGTTGCATTTCAAGCAACAATTTTTGGTTCTCCTCTTCATTATTTCTGGATGGTTTCATTTTCAGCGATTTGATAATCGATTCTTTTTCAATTTATCTGGATTCATCACAGTCGGTGGCAATTATTAATTCCTGGCAGCAGTCAACCTCTCCTATGGTGTGAGAATCTTTTGTTGATGTATTTTTTTCCGCTGGGAACTTCGCACATTCAAAATGAATATGTTTGCATATCACATGTCTAATTGAAAAATCCACACATGTGCAACTCATATCATGGATGCAAACATTGCAGTCTTCACATCTAATTGTGCAGTGGCATTTTACGCTGTTGCTTTCTACTTCATAAGTGAAGACGGAAGGACCCTCTACTCTGGAAACTATGTACGTATGTTTCCTCCATAGCGAAAACGTTATAGGTATCTGAGCTCATTTTACCAGAAGACAGATGGCGTTTTCTAATTTCAACAACTTTAGAAGCCAGCCTTCCCCTCTCCGTTGATATAATTCTTGAAAGGAGTTTTTTGGCTACAGCTTTCACGAGCAGAGAAATAGTTTTGTCCAATCTTTTCATCACAGTACCGCCAGCTTCTTCATATTTAAGAGTACGATGCCATCGTTTAATTTCATATTCGTGTTGATTCCCATGTTGATCCGGAAACAGTAGGCCCACTTTTCAACTCTGTTTAGGTAATTTTGCTGAAAATAATTGACAAATTCAGTTTCAGATTCCTTAAACTCTTCAACGAACTCATTCACTAATTTATGAAAGGTAAATTCATCCGTTTCTGTTAAAATTTTATCCAATTTGTCGTTTACTAATTTTCTATTTTCCTCATTTTTTATTTTAGAGTTTAATTTCACGCCCCAACTTTGCTTTATATGCCAGCTGCATAGAATATGATTTGATTCGTCATTGAAAACTTCTTTCCAAGCATGGAAGTAACAGTTGGTGTCGGCAGTCATTATCACATTCGTCTTTATCTCTTTCAACACTTTCTTTACTGCTCCTAAGAAAAGAAGCAAGGCTTCAGCTGTAACTCTGGAAGAAAACAGAGTAGCAACAGGAAAACCTTCATGGTTTTCGTCGCGCACCATCAAAGTAGTCAATTGCATGCCATACTGATTGGTGCCATGGGTCGAATCCACCATGACACATTTCGCCCCATTACGTTTAAAGAGTTCACTCTGAGCTTCACTCATGAGACCAAGCAGGAATTCATTTTCCTTTCGGCAGAAAAATCAGGCAGAACTTCGCCAACAGGGTTATATAGAATGACTGGATTGTCACACGAGTCCTTAATTTTTGAGACTAAAAGTTCAACTGATGATGCATCATCTTGATGTAGCACAGTATTCGTGTTTAGTTTAAAATCTCTAGACAAATTATGCAAGTCCATTCTTGTTGTCAAGCCATATCTTTTAGTAGGCGAGTAACTGGCCCGAGTTTCGTCAAGAATGTGATACATTGGAATGCCGGCAGCCAAAGAGTTTGCCAGGTGCAGAGGCGTATTTGGACGTGAGGCCGCCCTGGGCTTTTGAAACTGGCCGCCCCCCCCCCCTTGAGGTGTTGAATTTCAGAGATGTAAAAAAAAAACCTTTTTATTTACTTGACATAAAATGTATTTTCAAGGTAAACCGTGCAAAGCCCGGCCACACAGCTAGTTAAACATGAAATTGGTCGGTTGTTAACAACCAGCCAATGGTAAAAATTCGTCTTTTGAGACAATACAAACAAATAAACGATAAAATAATTTAAAAAAATGTGTAATGAATAGAGTCGAACTCGTTTTTACGAACTCGGATTTAATGAGGGAAACGAGAATAATTTTGTTGTATCAATGTTAAGTCTATAGAACAGAATTCGCTTTTAACGAGCAAGACCAGGTTTTAACGAACAATTTTTTCTGTCTCGCAGTCTTTTTTTCTCGTCTTTCTAGTCTTATTCCTGTCTTATCTTCTTTTCTTTTTTTTCCCTGCGGTTCAATACTTTCGTATGAAAAATTCTACCAGCATTCCAGTATTATTAGATAAAGAACAGTATTTAATTCAATTAATTGATGAAATTCTCGCGGCCGATCTGCCCTACTGTCTAAAAAAAAAGAAGGTCTTCACTTTGCACGGAAAAAGTGCCGCCCCTCCAATCGTGCCGCCCTGGGCTATAGCCCATTAAGCCCATACGTAAATACGCCACTGGCCAGGTGAACTTTCTCATCTTTAGAAAGCTTGAGTTTTCCGACTTCCATAGCATGACCCACATGAAAAGATTGGAAGGCAACCTTCCATTCTGCAAGATCATCTATAGTTGTGATTTTAACTTTTATAAACGCAGGAGAGGTGTACCCGCACTTTACGGAGCCACTAACTTTCCCATGTCGGTTTACTCCACCTTTGCTGGTAAAATATCCACTTCTGTGACAGTTATAATACTTCAGTTCCACATCTTCATTGCTTGCCGAGTTCCTAATCACAAACGAGGACTGACTTTCTCTTTCTATTTGTGATTTCCGCTCCACGAAGTCAACTTGGGAGTGAAATGATAAGGATGCAAAATTTAATTGCACTTCATGCTTGTCTTGTATGTGTGCATGCAACTGTGAAATTGTGGAAAATCCCTCGGAGCACAATCCACACAACTGGCTTCGACGAATCTCGATGTTTTCTCCAGGATGAAATTTTCTTGCATGAGTATACAAATTTTTCTTTGCAGTAAAAGTGACATTGCACTTTTCACAAGAAATTTCGGATAGGTTTTGCCCTGAAACGGGCCTTTTTCTGACAAGCGCTGAACCTGAGACATGTTTGTGCAAAATATAAAAGATTGTAAAAGATTGAAGCAAGCGATCGTAAACAACAACAAAAAAGCAGTAGTCTAGAACCCAGACCAATTAGAGAGGTAGCCTCGAACGATGGCTCTTGCTCCGTCTAAAAACCCCTGTCTCCCCTTTACTAGAAATGAAATTATCCCTCTCGTAGGCAGCCGTGTTGGGTTTGAGACGCAAGTTTTCAACTTATACTTTGATTTTTGTTAATAAAAATGATATTTTTAGTTTTGTCTTTGCATCTGCGAAAGCAATCGAGGAAACGTATTTAAATGCCATCATTACTCAAATATTTGCATTGAGAATTAAATTAAAGAACCTCCTGAAGGTATAGCTTTGTATATGGTAGTGTCATCTCTTGAGAGTCAAAGAAAGTAAGAGTTGGTAAGAAACATAATGCGTCACAAATATATTTCGCACAAGAGAAGCTTTGTATCATGGGCCGAGTGACGTAGGCTATATCACTTCCTAAAAAGCATATTTTTTTCTTTTTTGACTGCGGAAAATTACTAAAATTAACCTTCTGAAATCCAACCGTATCTCCTCCGAAGCATACTTTTTCCTACTACGCTATTGAAAGTACTCGTGATTATTTTACTAGGAATGGCAATCTCCAACCCTAGCCCCCGCCCAAGCAACGGCTTTCCGCAAGGTTGGACTTATTCCGGAGGCCTTGTGCCTTCTTGCTTTTTGCGACTCTCTCCACCCCTACCGCAAAGAAAAAGCATGCTGGTTAGGCGCTCCTTAAGACCTCTACTATGTTAGGATTGGTCCTAACAGCTGACCTCTCCCTTGCCCACTTCCGACTTTCCTATGCATTGTTTTTTCTTAACTCTAGTAAATATGTTCATACATTTAACTCAGTCCTTCCATTTGCTTCATGTTCGCTCGATCATGTTCTCTCTCCTACATAAACAGCGAGAAAGAGCTTCGCTCTAACCCAAATTTTTCTCACCATCTGTAACTGTATGAAAGCACACGAGAAGAACTCACTTTAAATCATCAATCTTATTAAATAAAACCAAAGATCTCTTAAAGAAGTTTACTGTGTAATGTGGCACTACTCGTGTTGCGTCAATTTAGTAATCAAGTGGTAAGAAAAAATGTTTTGCTCGAAATTCAAAGCGACGCCATCTGTTGGAAGTAAAGGTAGAATGAAAAGTGTAGAAAAATGAAAAATACCTTTCATCAACAAAATGAATAAGGTTTGGTAATTGACCCAGGCTTGACACACCGAAATTCTCGAATCGTGTGGAGTGTGAGGGGGGGGGGGCAATTAATGTGTACTCTATAAAATTACATCGAAACAATATAAACCAAGGCCCATTTGCATATGAATTCATTAGTTTGGTCAAGGCTTCACTAGATAGCGTTTTATACAGACTGTTTCATTTGATCAAAATAGTTGGGATAAAAACGGTGGTCCTTGTCCAGCGACATCTATCGAATTTTATGGTAACTAACATTATATACAAATCAGATAATAAAAGACAAAATTAAAAGTTTATTTGTTGGCAACAGTTTTACAATTTGGCATTCAATTCTATTTTATTATATTTTAACGTTATTTAATAACTCGTTCGATTTGTTGGTTTATTCTGAATTTTAACGGCTTGTTTTAATTAGTTAATATATAGAAATATTTTTCATTTTAATTGGTTCTAATTATTAATTAACTATGAAACGATATTGGCACCGCAGAGCGATAAATGGCGAATCTATTCGCTAAGCGAGCCAATACTACCAACGGGTTGCCATAGAACTTTTTAAAATTCAATCCACTGTTCACAATGATGCAGTTGGTCGTCACAATATTGTAGTTTTGTTTATTTTTTTTGTACTTATATTGCTCTTAGTACCAAGCGATTATATATGCTCATTTCGTTGTTACTAAAAAAATAAGTATGTTTTGTTGTCAATCGTCTCTCCGTTGAACAGCAATCGCTTCAATGCAGTACATTAATTCTGGGGCATCAAAATGAAATGTCTCGACGAATAGATTCGCCATATCGCTCTGATGCATCAACGCTGTCAAAATGAACATCTCAGCTTTTGCTTCGCAATTAAGATCGTGTGAGCAACAATAATGAAACAAAATAGTAATTAGAACAATATTATTTCATTGCTGAATTTTTTATTTATCGGCTGCGAATTTAAGCGTATATTTTATTAATGCAGAGATGTCAAAATTGAACGCTATTGCTATGCGTTGCTAATTCGAGGAAAGTTAACAGATGAATGAATGTCGTATGACTGAATCATGAGTTGTGACCTTACGTGAAAAGGGAATTTATTTCCCCTAAAAAGCAGTATTAATAAGGCCTTCGGCATCAATTCACTTTGTACTCCACTTCAGTTACCTATATCGATATTTTTTAACCCTTAAAGATAGGATAAATATCACGTTTTACAGCAGAAACAATATGCTAATAAAAGTAAACAAACATTTGGGTGGCCCTTGTTCAGCGCTCTCTAACAGGCAAATATTTACCATTGATGTTTTGAGTAATGATACAGCCTGTATAAGACGCTATCTAGTGAAGCCTTAGTTTGGTTCATTTGAACTAGTCCACTGGACTTAGATGAACTAGTTCCCAAAAAGGAACTAAAATATCCACTCCTACATTGGGTTAGGGTATTTCTCAAGCTGTCGAAAAAGTTTTTGGATGTATCCACGATGCAGTAAGTATTAACTTGAAGGTTCGCTTCTTTGTGAAGAGTTTTGTTGGAGATAACAAATTGGGAGTGGAGCTTTTCTGCGCTTATCTACTTATATTAAAAACTGAGTATCTTTCTTTCTTTCTATCTATCTATGTCACGCTTCTTTCTCCTGAACGCCAATGAACTGAAAGTCGAACCAGGTACCGATATATAGGTAATTTTTCAGGATTCATTAGTTTCAATTTATATAATTATACGATTTTAATGAGCGAAGATATCAATTATTAAGTAGTCAAGTTTAAAGCGATTAAGCCTAATAAATGATTAAATATTAAATCCATTGTTGCAAACCGTCGTTGCTATGAAACAGTAATAACAATGATAATGAGAATTTTCAATGAAGGCTTAACTAAATCAAACACGAAACTCATAAGCGGGTCACTTGGGTAGTATTTTTATCGCTAGCTACTCGTAATATTTTGAAACATTCATTTGTTGAAAAGCCATCTACTGATATTAAAAACTGAGTATCTATGTCTGCTTCTTTCCCTTGAGCGAGCAGAACTTGCTGTAACTTTCCTCACCATTTTGAAGGCGCGAAGCATCTCAATAATTCGAATGATTTTTTTTTTATTTAGGAAAAAAGTGAAAACGTGAAGCGTCTGCTAGCGAGCCGCCTTGGCGGCGAGTATTTTTTTGAAACATTCTTTACTACTTTAAAGGCGCGAAACGCCCGTGCAACGCCGGGCCACGCAGCTAGCTGCTTGAGCATTAGTGGCGAAATTACGAAATGATAAGCTTCGCAGCGCATCTCCATGTTTTTCGCCAAATTGCGAAGATTCAGTTTGCGAGATGGGCGCCCCCGAAAGTAAACATAAGGGAAGAAAACCGGCAACCTCTCGCAAGTTTTTCTCCGAGGCGCGCGCTTATTTTAAAGCTACGTTTCGGGATGGATTTGCGCCGTTTAAAGGAATTCGTTCTACCTTCTCTAAGGCACAATTTTACTTTAGAAATTTGTAAGGAAGAGAAGGATCACGTTGTTATCAGATCGACGGTTTCATCTGAACGTGGAACAGAAGAATTTGTCAGAGAATTCGGCTAAATTTCCAACACCAAGTGGATAAACTATCATTCCCTTCAAAAACCAAAGAAGTAAGTTTGGACTTTTGGTTTTAAATACTGTCATTTGAGTAGACATTAATTAGTGGAGATAAATCCTCCTATGCTCAATATTGTTTTAATCTTAGGGTAGTGTTTCGAAAAACATGGATCTGCCAGTATTCGGGATTTCGGAAAATGCAGTCATCTCGCAGAAGCAGTAATTGCAAAGCGAAAATATCAATCTTGATTATTAAGAAAGTTAATCGAAACACCAAACGAAATGATCCGTTCCTAAAGAAGCAACCACCACTTGCGACCGAAATTCAAGTGCATTTTTTGCACAATCATCAAATTGATGTAGCAGATGCATTAAGAATGCTCAAAGTGGATGAAGAGGTAAAATTCATTTCGTATTTTATTATTTAGCTGTGTTTTTAAAAGAATTTCAATGATAATTTTTCTTATACCATAACTAATTTCATACTTCAAAAATTACAGAAGAAAAGAAGATTTTTTTTTTAATTATATTTAATGATTTGATTCTACTTTATTTGAGTTTTTGGTTAGTATTATACTGTAAAGAGTACCATATTTATTCCTCTGATGTCAAAAAACTGAAATATTTATTGCAACTTATGAGTGCATTTCTATACATGTTCTATCTAAACCACATTTGACAAACATATCTCTCACTGCTGTTCGTTTCACAGCGTCCTTTCCGCGTGAGAACTCCGCAGGCAAAATTCATATCCTGTCCCAAGGAAACATGTGTTGCTCACCTGCACTTAATTAAGTTTGCCTTAAAGGAACATCCCAGGAATTTATACTCACCTGACCCCTTTTTTCAACAAAAATTCCCTCTTCTTACTCAAACTGAAAATTGTGAATGGGCACTTTTAAATTATTCATTTTTTTTTAATCTGTAACCACTGTGTTTAGTTTTTTTTTTTTTTGAATGAAAGCAACAGAAGAAACTTAAAATTGATATTGCTTCAACCATTAGTCCTTGCAAATAACAAAATAAATAAACCATGTATATAGCATTTAAAACAAATAAATAAAAAAAATATTTTTATCAAATGAAAGGATGAATGATTTCGCAAATTTATGTACACTGACAAAAAAAAGGGGGGGGCGGATCGCGCAAACCCAAAACAAGCTCAAGTTTTATTTTATTTATTTTTTTCCTAAAATCTGCCTTTTCATCAAATTGCAATTTTTATTATCTTAAAATACCATTAATGATTGCAAATTTTACCCGAGTATCTCTTCGCCACACTACTTCTGTTTCTTATTATGGTTATAGTTATTTTTGTTAATAGAAATTTACGTACTTACAAACCTAGAGAACGAGAGGGGGGCGCACCTAAATCGATGTACGTACGGCGCTGCAGATTTTTATATTCTTTTACAAGAGGGTCGATGAGCAAATGTAAATAGATAACTTATTTTAAAATACCATGTCTATGCATAAAGAATTTAGTAAAACCTACTTTTTGAAAATCTGATGTATTCTTTAAATAATAATATTGATTTTGATTGAAAAAACAATTGCATCGCTCATGTTACGAACGTAACATAATATCTTTTTGATTTATTTGGCGAATTATTTTAAATTGTAACATGACTTTTAGTGGAATTTAAAGCGTTGTGAAGCGCATTTGAAATAAAGATAATAATTTTACTTTATTCAGTTGACTTCCTTTACATTTATTGCCCGGGCTACACCGTGCGGGTACTGCTAGTAGAATTATAGAAGTAAAATATCAACTTTTGTTAAATTTTTCAATCCGATTATCATTTTGTGGAATTTTATTAAGATTATTAAAAACAGTCCAGGATAAATTAAATTGTAACTGAATTTTTGTAGTTTACTTTTTATAAACTAAAACATGAGGAGCATGTCCATTCCTTGTACATCCCATTTTATTTAAAGACATTAAGTTTTGATTTTATTTGTTATTGTTAAAGAAAAACCTAATTTCCGGGGTTGGCTAGGTTTTGGAGACTATAGTAAAAACCCTGGTTTTTACTACAGTAGTTTTTACCGAAACCCTAGTATCCAAAACTGTCTATAACAAAATTTTGGAAAAATATCATTTTGTCATCAAGTATCAAAAACAGAAACAAATTTAGTAAAAAAATATTTTATTAATTAAAACATTAAAGTTAAAACTTATTTTCTGAATGAGAATATTCAAATATGTATTTAAAAATATATTAAACTTATGCACCTGATTCTCAGCTAGTTATTTAGAAATTGTAATTTTTCCCTGAAAATTTCAATTACTGCTCGGGAGTTTAAATAATTTTGTTTTCAATAGTAGCCAAACTTTCTGCAAAGATATGCAAATGAGGTAACTCAAAATGTAGTAAAATAATTAACTTCAATGCATGACAGTTTTTCAAATGAAAAAAATAAAAAAATGGTAGTTATTTTCTTGACTTTCGTGATGAAATAATTATAGTGCCATTTCATGCTGTGTTACTAATTACAGATAAATCTACTCAAGGAAAATGCTTTTTTTACATGAAAATTATTAGGTTGCTATTTTTTTTGTTTATTGCAGTTACAGAATGCATCTTATAAGCTATTATTTTTTAAAGAAAATTATGAGTTTTAAAATGTAGTGATTATAAACAGTTTACAATTTTTCAAATTAGGAGTCGTAGATTTTTTTTTTTTTTTTAATTCAAACATCATGTAAAATAGTATCATACAGAAACCACAAAAGAAAGGTTAAACTATTTTTCCTTCTAAATATTACACAATTACAAGCATTCTTCTAAGTTATTATAAGCACAACTGAAATTAAATATTTATTAATTAAAACTAATCAACAAATATTTATTCAAACTAATTAATATTTATTTTTATGCATTCGGAATATTGTGTAAAATACATATTGATCATACCACATATTCCTTCTGCTTTACTTTGGGACAGTTTAAGACACTTTCAGAGTGTTTTGGACAGTAAAACCCACCTGTCCTGTCCAAAACCTAAACCCAGCTTATTTAAAATTTATTTTATTCTTTTTATTTATTTATTTTTTTATTTATTTATTTTTTTTTTTCAAAAAGACAGCTCTGAGAGTAAATACATCTAATCTTTTATTTAAAACATAAATATTTAATGATAAGTTAAGTATGCAGTAAACATGACTGTAATAAATTCAACTTAACTTCAAAATTTAAAAATTCAGAATATTTAAATATCCATTACAAGATTAAGACATAATCTAAATAGCAGCTAATTTCAAGTTAAATAATCCAGTGATTTGGTATTTGATCATATCAGTCGGATTTACTATAAATATGTTTTTCAAATTAAAAATGTCTCACATTTCTTATTTCATGCCATCTGTAATATATATATATATGGGTGATTCTACAAATACGGGAATATTTCTAACGTGTAAATTTCAAAAAATTAATTTAAAATTAAAAATCTGAAAAAAATCAACAAAGTACTTTACAAGTTGCATAATTAAAATAAAATATCAGCAGAGCTCAAATGTTTGCATTTTATTGTATTTTTGGATTTTTATTTTTTTGAAGGCATATGTGAATGATGAAAAGGGCATGTGGATGACACAATGGATATGTGAATAATACAATAAGTATGTGAATAACACAAACACAATAGATATATTAATGAAATTTTTTAACTTATAAACTCTTAGACATACTTTTTAATCATTGTACTGTCATAGTTTGGCTTTTGATTCATCCACGTGTCTCATGTTTGGGGCATGTGAATGACATTAGAAAAAGGGCATGCGAATGACAAAACACAAATAATTGCGTTCTCAAAAAGTCATATCTGAATATTTTTTGGCTTCACTTCGAATTAGAACCCACAAATGTAAGCCTTAGGATTATTCATTATCAAAATTTATTTACATTTGCATTTTAGATGCATTCTGTGGGGCATGTTAATGACAAAGATGAAAAACACTTGCCTTAAAAGTTGAGTTTGGCTTGCTTTTTACAAAAAAGTAATTGCAGAACAGCAAAATTAATCCTCAGCCATTAATAACAAAGTTCCATGTTTTATTTTAAGATGTGTTGCTAGATTTTGAAATTAAACATTTCAGAGAAAAATATCTATACTTTTTAGACATGTGGATAACTGAAAATCGCTGGGACAAAGTTTATACCAACTTTTAGAGACATTATTTTCACATTATTTTGCTTTTTTTGTGATTTACATCTTGCACACGTTCACATTTATAAATAAAAAAACTCTTGAGAAAAAAAATCACTAATTTTTTTAAATCTATATTCCATTGATTGTGAAAATTGCACCTATGGGACAGGGCATGTGGATGACATTTCAATGTAATATCCTTTTTTAAAATGAATAATAATTAATCATCGACATTGTTGACAATCAGAATTATAGAACAAAAGACGCATAAAAATATTCCCAAAATAGTTTTTTATTAAATTAAAAACAAAAAGAGCAATCAGTATGGAACACAAATTTGCCCATTTTTGTAGAATCACCCATATATAAATACAAATGCGACGACCAGCAGCAGGCTCTGGGCCCAACTGGGCTGATCCTAGTCAAATTAAAGACCCTAATGAAGATCAATGGCCCTCTTAAAGCTATCTACTCCATAGCTCTTTACCGCCTCTCCCGATAAACTGTTCCAAGTTCCCACTATCCTGCTAAAATAGTAATTTTGTCTGAATTTTCAGATTAGATTGAGATTTAAACAGCATAGTACAATGACCCCTTGTCCTGCTTTCCGTGCAAAAATCTAACCCTGCAACGTCATTCATTTTAATTTAAAGGACTGAATGCATGAATAGTTTTTTTCTTCTTTAACTGTTTTACTTTCATTTGTATCCATCTATTTATCCTTTAAACTGTGTGCGTGTATATTATGTTTTGTAGGTAAAAGAGAAGTTTTTCAATTTTTTTAATGATGGATTAACACCTGCTGTGGCTAAGAGATTACACGAGAGTTTCTTGATGGCTAAAGAAAACTTTGTAGAAGAACTAGCTAATGCGTCAACAAATCCCACTACCAGGCAGTTGTACTACCTTTTCCTTCAGTGGAAAGAGAAAAATTTAGGAACTGCAATAAATGCACTAGACAAAATTAAAGAAAAAATTCCTGCCTATGAAAGTGCTGGTAAGAGTTCATGTAAAAATACTATGCTTTCCCACAATGTACAGATAATAATAATTAATCAACAAAATAACTTATGCATTATTTTTTTCAATAGGAGCAACAGTGGTGGTTGACACCACCGACACTTGGGCAGTACTTGTTGTAACAAGAGTTATGAAAAGAGTTCAGAAACTGAAGGCTTGCAAAGAAGTAATATTTGTCGACTCCACTTCGAGCTGTGATGCAATGAAGTCAACATTAACTGTTGTCCTAACAGCCACCAAAGTTGGTGCACTTCCCATTGCTGCTTTAATTCATGAATCACTAGCAACTGATGGTTATTCAGCGGCCTTCAGATTGCTGAAAGTACATTTCCCAGCATGTTTTGGAGGAGAACAAGTATGAATAAAGTTTTTTATGTTTTAAAACTTTTTTTGTAATATTTATTTTCCATTCAAACTTCCTTCATGAGTAATTATTAATCTATGAGCAGTGTGCATTTTAGTGAAGAGTGAAGAAAATATTTATTGTACTCTTAGGAACCTCTAATATTCATGACAGATGACTCCACCCCAGAGAAAACTGCACTGAAGGTGGCATTTCCAAGCGCTCGACAGCTTCTGTGTCACTTCCATGTAGCTCAAGCTGAGTGGAGGTGGATTCACGCAAATAGCGACATTCCCCCAGAGGATAAAAAGAAAATGATGAAATTATTCCAAAATGTAAGATAATTATTTTACGTAAAACGCAGTGAAAAAATATATTTCACTCATTAAATTTATGAAATAATGAAAAATATTTATGAGAAAGTATAAAGCTTTTTGCATACATTTTGAAATATGGATCAGTGATTAACCTTTACTTCATACTGAAAACAAAAACAATTAATAATTATTACAAATAATAACAATCAATTTATTCATATATATACATTTAAATGTGCTTCCGTGAGCTTCACTTTGTTCCTTTACACTTCCAATTGCACAGCAAATATATTTCTTGAATAAACAATTACTTTTGTAATTTATTCTACTTATTTTAGGTAAAGTATGCAGAAACAGCAGATAAATTAGAGCTTTCAGTATGAGCCTTTGAAGAAAATGCAAAAAAGTATCCTCGATACATAGAGAGATTCAGGAAATTTTACATGAGGAAGACAGAATGGCTTCAATATGAAAGAAATAAGATTTTAACAAGAGGCAACAACACAAATAATTATGCAGAAGCGTGCATGAGGGTATGGAAAGATATCATTCTTTCCAGAACCAAAGCATTTAACGTTGTTGCCTTAACAGAATTTTGCATCTCTGTGTGGGAGGAGTACCTCAAGCTAAGATTATTAGAATTTTCCAACAATAGGCGTAAAGCCAACAATTTTTCATTGTGCTCCACACTGTCAAAAAAGGTAACACGTTTAAAAATTGAGGATTGCGTCAAACTGGATGAGAACACCTATCAAGTTCCAGCAAAATCAACTGATAAATTCTACATTGTGGACACTGAAATTGGTGTTTGCTCCTGCTTTCGAGGCCAAAGCGGAGCTCTTTGTAAGCACCAATTTTTTCTACATTCAAAAATGAATTTCTGTTTGCCAAATGCTCCTGTTCTAAACTTACAAGAGAGGCATGAAATTGCTTTTCTTGCATGTGGAAGAAATTGTCCACCAGTGAAGTTTTTTTCTACCTTTGAAGAAATTGCAGAAGTTGAAGAAATAGTAGAAAACAACCCTATTGATGATGTTACTGAAGTAGCAGAGAGTCCTACACATTCAACATCAACAAGTACAACTACTTCTTCAATGGCCACACTACAAGAAAAAGAAAATTTGTTGAATGAAATTAAAAGAATGCTGGAGGCAGATATTCCTCAATCAACAATTACAAAGTTAAAATCAGAGTTACACAATAGAAAAAGCAACAGTGCAATTAATACTGCTTTTAAAACAATGCAGCTTGCACTTCATTCAAAAAGAAAATCATTGAACAAAATTAAAGTGCAGCCCATGTCTATCAGCCGGCGAAGGCCAGGGATCACCCATGGATCAAGAAGAGTGCCATCGGGAAGACCGACGAATCGTCTCAGTTTAACTAAACAGAAAAAAAAACATCGTCTAACAGAAAACATTGAAAAATTTCATGCTTAAATTTTGCATAAAATATTCGGTTCATAATATATCAATAAAATTGTCCATATGTTCATCATTTTGTAATAGTCTTATTAATCTTAGCATTAAAGTCCAATTAAACTTATGAAAAAATGACCTTACATTCAATGTTAAAGATCTTTTAGCATATTGATTCTTTTCCATAAACATGACATTTTAAACTGCTGAAAATATCTTAAGATGTGCTTAAAAGTTTTTACCAGGAAAAACATATTGCTTGTAATAATTTATAATGAAATTTTTATTATTCAACTGTCTTACTTGAAGTACAAGCCTTATAT
>JAXGGA010015180.1:0-29906 GCA_038373865.1 Uloborus plumipes
TGATGTTGTCTGTTAACCAGTATATATTCCTGTTCACTGGTCGAGAAGACCATTAAAACTTTGAAATGATTTCTAATCCTGTACCGCTGTATGTCAATGTTTTTTTAAAAAACAATTAGTACTCGGTACTCGGCAACTAAGTAATCGGCCGAGTAGTGAAAGGCCGAGTACTCGGTACTCGGCCAAAGTGCTACTCGGTGCATCCCTAAATAGAACATAGCAATATCTCTAATTACTACTTAGTAGCAAGCATCAAACTAATGCAGTCCTTTTGAAGAAGGTTTAGGAGTTAAAAATTCTATATAAACATGCCAACATGGAAAACACACCAGAAGCACCCCAAACAAATTTTTGGTAAGGTTGAAATTTTCAATTTGAAGAATAAAACTCTAAGTTTTACCAAATGATAAATACAAGCATCGAGCATTTATATCTTACCTACATCAAATAAGAATACAGTCAAATCTCCTTAAAAACGAGCTTCAAGGCACCTTTAAAATTGGTTTGTCTTACCCTAAAAAGAACAGAAGACAAATCCTTGGATCTAGGATCTGGATCAGGAATGTAGTTTGTTTTAGCAGTATTCGCGTTTCAAACCTATTTGAGTTAACGAGGTTCGACTGTATTGGACATGACCAAAACAATAATAATAGAGAGACAAATAATTACAAAATTGTGTCTAAATGTACCTAAATAAGGTAAATATTTGGGAGGTAGCAGCAACTGCTTATTGAAAACATAGGTAAACCTGATTAAACATGGGTAAATGGAAACCTAATAAAACATTTCTTAAACTACTTAGATCAAGTGAAATGGGAACAAAACTAACATGAAGCTGTAGTGAAAATGAATATACAATATTATATACATATACATATATCAAGTTTATGGTTACAAGACTGTTAGCGGATGATGGTTAAAAGAATATCCCACTTAATAAATGTACCAAACACCTGTAATGTGCTTTTGCATACCAGATAGAAATATACAATAGAATGATTTTTCATGGCAAATTGGCCACAAGTGGGCATGATTGCAGTTCAATATTTTCTGTTCCTAAGTAAAAAAGTGTAAATGGGCAAAGAAAGTCCATATGAACTTTTAATAGCTAAGTAAAGTATAAACATCAATATTTTGAACATAAAAGGCCCCACCCCTTTAGTGTTCAAAATATTGGTGTTCATACTTCACTTAGCTATTTAAAATCCCCCCCCCTCCCCTGTGGGAGGGTTCGGCTTAAAAGGACACTGCAAAACCAAAATTGATTTTATCAAACAAAATGAAAGCTGATACGTGCAGCAGCAGAGCATGAAAATGACACATTACATGTCATTTTCATATTCTGCTGCTTTCCAATTACTTAAGAAATGATAGTAAAATATTCAAGACTTTAATATCGTTTTTTGGTCCTTGGTTGTGAGAGTGACTGAAAATCGAGGAGTTAATCATGTTTTCTTCAAAGATTTACTTTTTTACGAAAATTAATGGATAAATAAATACGTTAAATTATTGCATTAATGTTTTTGCAACAATTTATTACAATGCTATAAATAAAGGTCAGATTTAAAGAGACCTGTCATGATCCACTAAAACACGTCTGCATCGGTTAAAGATAAAGAAACTAGATTTTCCTCCCGGCTTTAACTGTTGAGATCGCAATAAAAAAACATACATTATTTATTAATTAGTTTAAATTACGCGATGTTCTGAACTAGCGAATCAACTTTAAGCCTATTTAAACTTAGCTAAGCATACTCTTCAGAAAATTGTGACAAATATACAATAACAACAAATGCTATAATTTGATTTTCATACTTTAACTATGACAACATACCTTATGTTCGATGAAGATAAAAGAAAAATGTATTCCATTAATGTAGCTGACTCCAATTTCAGCTGCTGCAAAATGGCGATGGTCAGAATCATTCTCCTTCCATTCGCATTTCTTTGGTAAAACGATTCTCATGACTTTCCCTTCATGTCGCAAGGGGCAAATCTTCGCCATATCCAATACACTCTCGACACCATTGCAATCCTGGCATATAAATAACCAAATATTCTTAACATATTAATTCTAAGATTTTTCCAGTTTTTATTGCATAAAATTACATTTATCTTTTTAAAGAAACATATATGTTAGTTATTATCCTTTATTTTCAGAGTTATAAAATTTTACTTTTTAAACGCCTCATCCAATTACCGGGCCACCCGCCGCAGTACGTGTATGCATGATAAACGTTGTGGAATGGTGAAGTACGAGTACTAAAATATTAATCACTTATAGGACATTTTAGTGTACAATATTACACCTTTTGAAAACAATATTCTATTTGTTAAGGAGTTTTCTTATTGGTAAGTTGATTGTTAGCTTAACTTAATTTTTCTTCTGCTCTTAATTGCTCATCATTACTTATCGTTGATGAAAGAATGTTGTCTTTCAAAATGGTACATAGCTCGATATCAAGATCTTGGTGTGGCGTCGTAATACTATCGGGCATACTGAATTGAATAACTTACCTCATCAGTCGCTCCCAATTTAATTTGTCCTGAAATACTAAGGAACTAAATATTTTGTATTTTTTTAAATCTGATTGTCTTTGTATTGATATCTTCTCTTAAACATTCTGAGCTCCTTACTCACTTCCTCAAGAAAGTAGGGGACACTTTCTTTCATATAAAAATCAGATTATTTTTTAATAAATGTATCTATCAATTTTTAGCTGTTCTCCTTTATTTTAGGCTTAAGAAGCAAGATGGGTACCCGAGTGTACGTTGGTCGTTTGAGTTATGATTGTCGTGAAAGAGATCTGGAGAAATTTTTCAAAGGTTTCGGAAAAATCAGAGAAATTTTGATAAAAAATGGCTTTGGATTTGTGGTAAGTTGAAAGAAAAAGTTATAAATATTGCAATGTCATAAATTTATTTGGAGAGCCCTAAAGGTCCTTGTACTGAAACAGTATTGATGAATATCAGTTTATATGTCTTTATTTCCTTAACCTGTTTCTTCCAACCTTTAAAAATTATTGAAAAGTTAGTTATATATTTTATATGAAAGTTATTTCCAAATTTTTTTATTAGGAATTTGATGATTACCGTGATGCTGATGATGCTGTTTATGAATTAAATGGCAAAGATTTATTGGGAGAAAGGTATGTAATACGATAATTTATATAAAAAATTGGAAAATTTCCTTTTTATTTTTAAGGTATAAATAAGTGTTTGATGTTCAACCTCAAAATTCTCGGAAGTTTTTTACCTAAATTTCTATTTGAATCAACTCCTAAATGAAACCTGCAACCAAAAAACCATTTTGAAATGTTTTGACTAGGCTACACTATAGATTTGTGATTAGAAGTGGTGTGCTGTATCATTCATATCTAGATCTATGAATATGGACCTCTCGTTTTTAACCTCATCTCAAGAAAGAATTTCATGGAAGGCATTCCTACTAGGGTAAAAGCAAATTCTTATAGAAACCTAACGCAAAAGCATCGTCAAGAAAGTCTCAGAAGAATATAAGGGACCCGGTAGAAATGAGACAGCTGGGGCATGGGACAATCCTGCCCCCTGCATTTGCTGAAATGAAATGAAAATTATTTCTTGCTTATTCAGTATTGATGAAGAATCTGGCTTCAAAACCTGCTGCATCTACACGATAAACTAGAATTATTTTTTGCTCTTAATTTTGGCATAAACGCAACATTGACTGACTTGCCAGGAGCATCTTCACCTGCAGTTAACATTAGAATTTTCTTAGGTGTTTTGAAGAATGCCCAGAAAAACGAAAATAATGAATAATGCTAGACCTAGATAAAATTTTATTCTGTCTGCGAACACAAATAATTTCCTAACATTTTCTGCAAAAAACCATAGTACTTCTCCAGTTTTATGCAGTTGAAAACAACAAAAACGTAAAGTTATGTAAAAGCACAGAACTAATATGCAACCAGCAGGTTTCTTCCACTATGTTTACCCTTTTTTCAGTATTATTGATTGGGGGGCTTCTCAAAATTGGTGATCAACTTTAGGCTCTTGCCCAAAAAAGTGATAACACAGAAATTTATTTCAAAGACATCCCAATTGTCTGTACACTTAGAACATTTTCTGCGAACGATGTTCGCGTATTGGTCCATATTATCTGGGTCTGAATAACGCAATCCTTAAATCAATAAAAATTAACCAAAATATTTAGAACTAAACGATTAATTAAATTATTTAACTGCTGAAAATATACCTTTTAATTTCTATTAGCTATAAAAACTAATTCAAATAAAATTAACTTTGGTTACATATGCATAGGATTTCAACTGTTGTAAAATTTAAGACTTAAAGATCCATTTAAGATCACTCAAACTTAAAACGAATAGAGATCTTTATTTTTCTTAAATATCCGGCACATCATCGGTGGTTAGAGATCATGCGTTAATTCAAAAGTAGTCATTAACAGTTAAAATTCTGTATGTATAAAATAATTTTGGAAAAAAATAGAACGGACTTCAGTTGGGAATTGCTCTAAAAAGTAAAAAATAATTTTTTTCTTTGAACACCATCGAAACTACTTTTAAACATAAGCTTTGAAGTCGGCGCAAAAACAATGTATAGAATCATACGCAACTATAAATTCAACTATATACATTTTAATGGATCCAGGTTCTTTAAAAGCATTCACATACATTTCATTCATTACCACACCTTCGTGTAATGGTAAATATTCTGTTTTTAATGTTCAATGGTTTCCCTGAAAAATGTTGGCAAAATATGGTTAAATATCATTTTACCTATCGTTTTTGCGCCGACTTCAAAACTTATGTTTAAAAGTAGTTTCGATGGTGTTCAAAGAAAATTTTTTTTTACTTTTTAGAGCAATTTCCAACTGCAGTCGGTTCTATTTTTTTCCAAAATTATTTTATTTTATTCTTTTTAGTGTAAGTGTACTTATGAAATAAGGTAATGTTTCCGTTACGGAACTTCACCTAATTTTCTTAAGTAAATGCTCCATAAAATAAACTGCAAAAAAAAGGAAGAAACTATCAACACGTTTAAAATTATAAACGATTGTCACTAAAAAATAATCTTTGTTATTCTCTGGTATTTATTTGTGTACTAGCTTAATCAAAGCCATTTAAATATCAACTGTTTTGTCAACTAATTTATATTTCAAAGCAATTCTAGTTTCTCGTTCATAAGATTTTAACACATACTACGTACGTTACCGGTAATGAGTTTCATGTTAAATTTAGTTAAGCCTTGGTTCAAATTTTTCATCATGATTACTATTAATATTGCTGTTGTGAGGCAAAAAATTTTTGCAACAATGGATTGAAAATTTAATCATTTAATGGGGAAATGACATGAAATTTACTGTTTTCCATAATAACTTTTTTTCTAGTGAACTGATATTGTCATATGAGTACATGGTACCTAAGTTACACCATCTCCTATCGATTAAAAAAAATCATCCAAATCGGTTCAGTAGATCATAAGTTATGTGCGAACAAACAAAAAAAAAAACATACGCTTTGAATTGAGAGCCTCCTCTGTTGAAGTCGGTTAAAAATCTACTGAATGTAAATGTGCATTTCCATCTTGATAGCGATTGAATGTACAAAAGGGCTAGTTCTTCATTTTTTATGGCAGTGTTAAAAGCTTTCGCTGTTAGGATATTTTTTCAAAGTTATAATATATGCTTTTCAAAGGAATATTGCAAGTGATTGTACAAGTGTTCGCAATGAAACCCTTTCATAATTGTAGAGCACAAGACTTATTATCGGGTATGGTCCGTGTTTTCTAAACTACTGTGGAGTCTCAAAAGTCTGAATAAAATACTTTATTAATTTTTTATTTAAATTAATGTACATATATAGCTTATTTAAAAAAAAAAAAGTTTTGAAGATGTATGCATGGACATCTGCATGATCAGAGGTAATTGTCTGATTTTTTTTAAAGACAGGTTATAGGGTTAATTTTAAGTAGGAATTTTTTATCGTGATGTGAAAAAGACAGATATTTTAAACTTTTTTTAGAGTTATACTGGAAATAGCTCGTGGCCCAGTCAAGAGAACAGGCGGGAGCTTTGGTTTTCGGAGACGTGGTAGCTGGTTAGACAAGTAAGTATTTTCGACTTGTTTATTAAAAAAATTGTTTTGTTCTTTCAGAATACATGTAGAGATTGCCAGAGGTCCAAGGAGCAGAGATGACTCCTGGAACTCTTGGGGTAGAAATAGGAATAGGAGAACTCCCCAACGTAGGTGGGGAAGGCAAGAAAAGTAAGAATTCTAAAAAGTATTTCCTATCTTAGTCCTTTTTTTAACGTGTAAAGTTTGTAGTTAATGTTTAGGATTTAAACTGCTTTGAAGAGTCAGTCATATAGAAACTAATTCACTCCTACTTAAGCTACAGTATTGTGAAAAACACGTTTTAGTATGCATGTAAGATACAAACTTTTTTTTGTTTTCAAGTTTGATTCTATATATATATATACAACATATATTTTATTTTATTTTTAACATTATTTTTCAAAATTAAAAAGTGCATATGTTAGCAGTGTTAGAATCTAAAAACTAATAATCCTAGTAACATCCAAGAGATAATTATATACTAAATGCTTTTGTTCAGAAAAGTAGCTACCCAAAAAAGCTACACTGCTTGTTCAGAAAAATAAACTTAATTTTGTAAGATTTCTTTTTATATGTATGAAAATTCATACGTCAGTAGGTGTATAATTTTAGTTTTTAAATACTTGCTGAATGAGTTATGTTGAAGTGTCATACATTTGTTCTCTTAAAAAAATGTCTTGTTGAAGCATAGCTTATATTTATATCAAAGAGTTGTTTCTTTTCATATGAATTATAAGTAGTTATTTTTTAAATACAGTACAGAGCCTTTTATCCGGGAACCAAAATGCCAGAAAACCGGCAACATTTTGTTGATTTTTCCGCCACTTTTTAAAATACACATTTTCGATCATTTATAAAAAATGAAGAGTTTTTTTTTTTTTTTGAAATACCTAAATGAATATGAACGGTTTCTTCATAAATACCATATAAGTGGCATATAGCTCAGAAATTTTTGATATTGTAATATCTATAAGCACTTCTGGATCGTTTTCTCTTCAGGATGCATTTATTTGTTATAGTAACTTGGGTTTTATAAACAATTGGCAGATATCGCTTCGTAGCGATCCAGAAAACCGGGAAATTCAGTTATCCGGGATAGCTGTGGTCCCAAACATCCCAGATAATTGGTTCTCCACTGTAATTAAAAAAAGAAAAATTCTGAAGTTTGTGATTAATAATACAATTTAAATGAGCTTTGTTTTAATGTCTTAGGGGTTTTTTTTTTTTATTATTATTATTTTTAGTCAAGGTTTTATTATTACTGTTTTACTGGAGTCCAAAAGACCGGCGAAATCACTTCATTGCAATGAAACTCTGTTATACTGATATTACGAATGTTGACAATGTTAAATTTGGATCTAGGTCTTGGTTAAAGTAAGATTCTTGTTTGAACAGACTTAAGACTGGGACAGAACATTAAGACTGGGTTTAACTGCATTTCAAAAATAAAAATTCCTCAAGTTAGATCAAGTCTGGTGTTTTGTACCTTTATGTTTCGCTAAAAAAATTCAATGTTGCTTTAAATGTTCCAAAATTTTCATTTGGGGGATAGCATAAGCAAAAGTTTGTTATTGTTTGTTTTTTAGAAATGCACAATAGAAATAATACTACTATTGATCAACTAAAATTTCTTTTAATTTTCACTTTATCATTAGCAGTGCAGTCAGGGTTTAATTCTTAGGAAACAAAATGCATATGCAAGAGTCCTATAGTCTAATTCACTTGAAATTGAGAAGTATAGAAACAGCCCCTGGGAGCTTCTATGCAAGTTAAGTCTTGGTGCTTATGTAATGTCAAATACTTCAGCAATGGAAAGAAGCAAAATATTTAAATTTTAATATACTATGCAACATTAAAGTTTAGCCCCTAAAATGCACCCGAGCTATATTTTTCTGTTCAAATTAGCAATTCTTCACGTTTTACTGAACTACTTTCCTTTAAATCTTCCACTTGAACCTGAATTTAAATGAGGTTGAATAGTCTTAAGAGGAAACATTAAATTTTACTATTGAGTGCTTATTGTGTAGATCAAAAGCAAGAAGAGTTGATTTCATTGTTTAAATTCTTATTCCGTTACCACCTTTAGGCAATTTAATGACTAAAATGTTTTAACGTATATGTGTTGTTAATATTTCTTTTAAATATTAAAACCCCAATGACTCATGCGAGTCATTTAAGCACCTTTTCAAGAAAGCTAAAAAAACGTTTGTCTGGTGCATAACTAAGAACGAGGACACATACCTTTTTAACTCTGGTAAATATAAAGATTTTCTTTAGATCTAAGCTCATATGGCTTGACGCCAAAAATGATTCTACATACAATACAGTAATAATCTGAACTTTTCCATTTTTGGACTTTGAAAAGTTAGTGTGGCTCTGAAGTACAGAGCTTTGCAACTAAAAATTTTGTTAGCGCACTGTAAACAACTTCAGTCCTTATTTTGTACTTGAAATTGTCACTGGTGAAATTTTTGTGTTGTATGTTGTAAAAACACTATTTTAAAGTTTGACCATGAACATTTCTCTCTATGGTGTGCTTTTGGATATTCTTAAAATGTGATATGCTAAATTGTGTGGTCTTGATAGGTATGGTCCTCCAACAAGAACTGAATATCGTCTTATTGTTGAAAATTTGAGTAGCAAAGTCAGCTGGCAGGTAATTCTATAAAATAACATTTTTAAGTTTAAGTTATTTTTTTTCTCGACCAACACCATTCGATATTTAAATTAATATAAGTTTTTCATTATTCTTTATTCTGAAATAGTAAAAGAGCATGTTATTTGTCAAAAAAGTTCACAAATTATATTGGTAATGTGATTTTTAATTTAACTGTTATAATTGTAATCTCTAACAATTTGGCTAACAATTGACTACAATTTAACTTGCCAAAGGTTTAATATGTATAATTTATCATATTAAAATAGAGTTAGTGCAAATGATTCATTACTGTCAGTATGAAAGTCTCAAGTCGTGTATAACGTGTTATTAATGTTCCTAGATGCTACTATTTTTCATCTCAATTCATACAAATGTCATATGGTATTGTTTTGTTAAGTGCAGGATTGCAGAGTTTGTGTTAAAAATTAGAGTTAAAGCACCACAATGAAACACGGAAGAAATTTTAGGCATCAAAATAAGAATCTACATTCAACTGACTATGTATATCAAGGAAATTGATATTAAATAGATGATTCACATATTGCCAGTAGTGTATACAAAAAAAAATAAATAAAAATATACAAAATATATATATAAGATAAGGTATACTTTCAAAATTTTATTCTTATCCACTGCCAGTCTCAATCATATTGAGTTTAGAAAGAAGGCTTTTGGTGCTTTATAGGTAGAATTTGGTGCTCAGGTTTTCATTCTAGGCTTTAAATCAATATTTTTTGTTTCAAAATGCAACTAACCACTTGCAATGAAACCTCAAAAATCTGAAATTCTGAGTACTCCAAACTGCTCATGAAGTTAAGGTCTTAAGTTAAAGATCAAAAATAGAGAAATCAATAGTAACTATTCAAAAGCCAAGTTTTTTTTTAAATATCTATTACTTTTAGGGAACTTTCTAAAAACTCTTAAACTTTAATTTTTCATCTGGTGACATACACTTTCTAAAACTATATCCATATTTATTGTCTTTAAAATGTTTGACTCTAATGAAATGAGTATCAACTCGAATTTGCACTAGCTCGATGATTGCAAATAACCAGTAGAAAAGCCTTCATTTATCGAGAATGATCACCAATTGATTGCTTTTATCCCCCCTAATTTTTATTGATTAAATATTAATCGTGTAAGCAAAGATCTTTCAATATTGCATATATTGATGCTCAAATCAATTCAGTATTTAGCAAATTTAAATTACTTGGATTGAAAATTTTTGTTACCTTTATTATATTACTTTATTCAATTACAAGGCACCTTTAGCTAAGATATTTAAACTTGGGGTCTTTGCGAAAAAATTGAACTTTGTTTTTAATGTAAATAAATGCTATATTTATTATGTGCTTGTCTAGAATCTTAAGAGGTCTCATGTATGTACATATGAAAATTAATCTGCTAGAACTTTATTTATCATACTACCAATATAATGTGCATGTCGTTAACAATTCAAACTTTAACTTTTTTACTAACATCAACTTTTTAATTTTAATGCCAAATTCACTGAAAGATAAATTTTTGAAAAGTGAATTAAACTTGTGTCACTTGTACCTACCCATTAAGGGATATCGCATCTTGATGAGAGAGAGAAAGCGAGGGCCTTTATTAGATGCTGGTTGTGCGGATGCCTGGGTCGGGGATTACCTGATGTAATGCCGAAAATGATGTTGGCTAATGAAAACTGGTGTGGTGGTTTTCCCACTCGGGCGTCACAGGTCTTTAGGCATACTGAAGAGGTTATGCTCACTCTGGCTATTTGATGTGTGTGGGTTTTTCAAGTCTGGTTGGCCAATAATAGTGACAGCTGGTGACTGTTGCCAGCTCTTGTGTAGATGTCATTCAAAGTTTAAGCATACTGAAAGGTAAATAACTATACCTTTTTTTTTAAATAGATTTACATTCTATTTTATTCAAAAAACAAAAATGTCGTCAGAATGCGTATACGTGCTCTTTCGTTGTTTTTCTGTAAGCACAGTACTAAATATACTTAGGTCAGTGCATGCACAATCCGACATGCTTTTTACCCTGGGTTCTAAGTTAGTTAGGCCTAATTTTGTTTGTTTTATCTAATTATGTTTTATTTTCTTCAGTAAATACCCGTAGCAAGTATGTTAAAATGTAGTTTTAAATGTCAGATAAAATTTTATTGATATTTATTTTTGATTTTATGTTTCGAGCTTCGCATGTTCTTCTAGTTTTAAATATTTTAAGAGAATCATTGAGGTATTGCAACCCCGCCTTTGCAGGCATATTCTGCAGGTTTTCAACCATCTTTAATGAAAGTTTCCCAAAGTTATAAATTAACTAATCAAATGAATATTTATCGGTGCAGTACAGACGAAAATTTTTTTTAAATGCAGTATCATAGTCCTCGTGGAGTAAAAAAAGACATAGGAAGAATCAAATATTGGTGGAAAAGATTAATTTATTCACAAGTATTTATTAGTAATATAGTTTTTAAATTTCTTGCTGCAAAAATATTTCCTGTTCTATACCAAGCAGACTGTGTCAGATATATATATATACAAGGGTGATTGTGCTGCAGAGAAACTCTTGAGTTTTTCTGCAATTCACGGCCTAAAAGTTATGAGGTGTTCAACCTTTTTTGCTTGTAGCCTCACTATTCATTTTTGTAACTCTAGTATAATCAAACTTCTAATACTTGGATGAAAAAATACCCATACATATTAATCTTACACAATGAAATCCAGCTCACTTCAGTCAATTTATAATTTCATTTGTTGTAATGGAATTCAAATCTGCGCTAAAAATTCACTTTGGGGAAACAGAAATTTTATTGTATTGGTATTTGATGTGACAGGACTTCGCTGTATATGAATGAAAACCGGTTTTTCTTGCGTTTCATGAGATGAAAGTTATTCAAAATTTTGAAGATAATTTGAATTGTTATTGTTTTAGATTAATTTCAAGCTGAAATGTAGGAGAGCACCCAATTCTCATCGCTAGCTATTCGTTGATGTATAATCCTTAAAAAAATAGATGTATAGAGCAACTAATTACAGAGCATATTTTTTTACATGTTAAAGTTAACAGTTTGGTCTATTGTTTTGTTCTTGATTCAAGCTCATTCGAAAAAATTAAGTTGCGTTTGGTTCCCAGGCATGCTCTTGCTGCTTAACAATTTTAGGTTCATTTTATTTTATTTTTTATATTGCCACAAAAGTTTTATCTTTTAAACTCGGGGGTCAATCTAGAGCGGAATTAGGTCCATTAAAGGACCCTTCACAAAATTCAGTTGTTCTCAGAAACTCAAAAAGGAACCCTTCACAAAGTTCAGAAACACAAAAAGGGCTCCAAATAAAATTATGGCTCTCAAAAATAGACCTTTCACAAAAATCTCACACTGGAAAACCGACTCTTCACAGAGTTCCGAGTTTAAAGAACAATCGGGAATATTTCTTGCCGTACCTATTTTTTCACAAAATTCCAAACTATTTTTTACAAAATTCCAAAAACAGGATCTTGGTCAAACATCCTAGATTGACTCCTGAAACATTTTCGTTTCTCTAAAAAGTCAAATGGGAAAATGAGTTACGTATAACTGTGTTATTTTAACTAGACTGATTTTAAGTTTGCTGAACTCCTGTCACACTCACCTCTGTAGACTGCATTATAAGTTTTCACTATTGTTGAATTTTCCCTAAGCCCATGCTACATTATAAAAAAGAAAACTAATTTATAATGTCCATATTTAAATGTTAAAAAAACATTTTAAATATGAATTGTGCTAACTACAAAAATTTTCTAATTAAATCAGGACTTGAAAGACTACATGCGTCAAGCTGGTGAAGTGACATATGCTGATGCTCACAAGCAAAGAAGAAATGAAGGGTAAGCATGAGACAAATGAATTTTTTTTTAGTTTTTTCCCCTCTTATCAATTATTGCAAGTTGGTCTCAGGGCCGGACTGGACCCCTTAAAAGGGCGCAGACCTTGGAACTTCAGAGGATCGCACGATTTATTCATGAACCCATTATAGATGTATACAGTGTGGGGGGGTGGGGGTAAGGAATATGTTGTCATTCAAGAAGATGTTCGAAATTTTATCTTACATTGTTCTTTTCGCAAGGTGAATAGTTAGGGAAGGTGTCCTTCAAAAGATGTTTCTTTTTTAATTCAAGAATTAACGTGATTTTCATAGCAATATAAATGCAGTTATTAACTCATAGAATTTTATGCATATTTTTTAAAGAATACCCCAGCTTTAGTTGCGTCATACGTCAAAGCATTGAGAACAAATAAATTTGCAGTACAAATAAATTTCATAGTATGACATAAACTGAGAATTATGGAAATTCAAACCCTAATATGACGTGGCAGTTGGCTATTTACAAATTATTAACATTTTTATTTAATGTTTTCTAACATTCAAAATAAAAAATAAACAATGAAATTGCATCAATGTATAGGATGGAAACACTAAAAAATTTTCAACATTATTCACAGATCGAAGTAACAACCTTCGAAAATTGCGATATGTCTAAAAAAGAGCTGTCACATTTTTTTGGATAAAACAGTATCAAAATTTAATATTTACAGTATGTACTGAAAATGATGCCCCTCTGGTGAAAACTATTCTGAAACACTACGAGTATAATGAATGCTTTGATGTCATGCTTGTTGTTGAAAGAAATTTAACTTTCCATAATTTAGTTCAATTGTGTGTAAATGTACTCACAACCTCAACAGATTAAATCTTACTGATTCGCCTGCTTCTCTTTAACGATTTAGAACACTATTGGTCAACGTTGCTCTAGTGACAAACTACTTTCATACATAATAAAACAAAAATACGATTTTTAAAATTTTAAAATAATTTAAAAACTGATTACATGCTATAGCTTTTGCTAAATTGCTCTTTTGTCAAAAATCTTACCAAATCAAAAATTAAAATGACATGGTGAAAATTTAAAAAATAATATGATGTTATTTGCAATGACGGAAAATCTGTAAATAACTGATGAACAAATGTTAGGAAAGTATTTTACAAAAATAATTAACTGTGAAGCATTAACTTTCTATCGTATCTTGAACGTTTTAAAGTAGTATTGGTTCACGTTATTCCGTTGAAAAAAATCTATTTTATGGGCGATTCTCTGTAAACTGGTAATTGGCTGTCCGGATTGAGTATTTTAAAAATAATAAAGTGTAATAAAGTAAATATTGCTCTTAATACAAGTAAAGCATTAATACTCTGTGGCCCAATTGTATTTGGAGTGATAACAATTTAATTTTTTTTTCTAGAAATTATCTAAGCGCCAAAAACACAGTCCCCTGGCTGTCCCAATTCCATAGTCTAACTGTTAAAGATAGTATTTCAAAAAACCTATTAACACTACATAAATTTGGCAATTAATATCTAAAAATAGAATAATGAAGCTATATTTTTCTTATGAAATAAGGTATAATTACGTGTTTCTAAAACTTAAAATTGTCATGTAAGTTCTGTCCGGAGTTTTTTCAAACAGTCCCCTGCAACAAATTCAAAGCTGTAATACGAAAAATCTAACTTTTGCAAATTCTTTTTGGCGTGAAGTTTAAAGTAATCAGTGTGAATTTGCCGAAATCGCCAAAAACGGTGTTGAAACGCTACTTTGCTTAGTTTGAGAGCCACATTTGTGATGAAAGTATGCATCAGGATCGTTGCGAAAACAGTCCTCTGGGAAGTGATTTTATTAATGTCAATTAATTAAATTATAAAACATATTAGTTATTATGTCCACGATTTGTGCCTAAATTTATAGGTAGTCTCGTAACTAATTATGTTCCAATAGTTTCGCAGATATTACGCAACAAAGAGCAAAAACACAGTCACCTGGCACAGTCCTCTGCCTACTAGGCGGGGAACTTACCCCCTATCATGATTTATCAGAAAAACACAAACTTCAATTGGTCCTCTTTCAAACCAAAGTAATAGATTCATTTTCTGAGCAATAGTATTATAATTATACGAACATTTCAAAAAACCGTGCCCGGACAGATTTCGTGTGAAAAATGACGAGTTTACAGAGAATCGCCCTTATACATTAAAAAAATACGATTTTAAGCTTTTATAATGATGTATACCATACAATAGCTTTCGATAAATTGCTCCTTTCGTCGAAAATATTACCAGGTACAAAATTGAAGTTACGTGGTGAACATTAAAAAAAAAATGATATTATGTACAATGACGAAATATATATATCTACATAACTATGAACAAATTTTACAAAAACAATTGTCTGTAAGGAATTGATCTGTAAGGTATTGACTCTCCTGCTTCTATTGAACGTTTTAGAACAGTATTGGTTAACAGTGCGCAATTGACAAATTTATTTCATACATAACAAAAGAAAAGTACGATTTTTAAAGCTTTAAAATAATTAAAAACTTTCGGTGAATTTCTTTTTTCATTTAAAATGTTGCCAGATCAAAAGTTGAAACATAGGGTGATTGAACATAAAAACATAATAGGATGAATGTAAAAATGACATAAAATCCTTAAATATTGAGAACACATTTTGCAAAAATATTTTATGAAAATAATTAACTGTAAGGCATTGACTCTCCTGTTTCTATTGACCGTTTTGAAACAGTATTGGTTCACGGTGTTCAATTGAAAAATTTCACACATAAAAAGAAACACAAGGTTTTTAAAGCTTCAAAATAATTTTTGATTACAGTACTATAGCGTTCGATAAATTCCTTCGTTCTTATAAAATATTACCAGATAAAAAAATAAAATACCATGATGAACATAAAAACAGAAAAATATGATGTGCAATGACGGAAAATGTAAATAACTGCACCATTTTTTTCAAGTGGTTTACAAAAATAATTATCTGTAACGCATTGACTTTCCTGCTTCTCATATACATGAAACAAAAATAAGATTTTTAAGGCTATATAACTATTTCAAGCTAATCAAAATAGAATTGGTTGACGATGCACAGTTGACAAAATTATTTCATGTTTAGTAAAAAGAAAGTACAATTTTAAAATGTCAGAATTCAAATTATTTTTTATTTATTTATTTTTTGTGTTTCCAAACATCTTTTTAAATCTTTTCAAAATTCAATGTCGCGAAAACGGACCCTGCATTAAATTGTCAGCATACAGCAGTGATTTAAAAAATCTCTTTCTGGACCTGGGGAGGAAAAAAAAAAAAAAAGAGGAGGGTGTTTTTCCGGAAAAAAAAGACATATTCTAACAAGAGCTACAATTAGGCTGCAGGGCGCTGTAAACAGTCAGAAGGGCACAATAAACACACAACGGGGCGCTAAAAAATTAACTATTACTAGTACGATGTGTTTGTCCCTGACTTTAGACAGAACGAACTCTTAGTTTTTTTTTTTTTTTCTATTTTTCAAAATATCTTTTTAAGTTTTTTCAAAATTCACTGTCACAAAAACGGACCCTACATTAAATTGGAAGCAAAATACAGCAGTAATAAAAAAAAATCTTCTCATTGACCTGGGGGGGGAAAAAGGAGTTCGTTTTTCAGAAAAAAAAGACATATTTGTCACGATAACATGAATTTTGGGAGAAGTATTCTAACAAGAGCTACAATTAGGCTGCAGGGCGCTGTAAGCAGTTAGAAGGGCCAAATAAACCCACAACAGGGCACTAAAAATTATTTATTACTGGTACGATGTTTTGGTCCCTGACTTTAGACTGAACGAACTCATAGTTTTTTTTTTCTATTTTTCAAAATATCTTTTTAAGTTTTTTCAAAATTCTTTGTCGCAAAAACGGACCCTAATTTAATGTAATCAAAATACAGCAGTAATTTTAAAAAATCTTCTCATTGACCTGGAGTTCGTTTTTCAGAAAAAAAAGACATATTTGTCACGATAACATGAATTTCAGGAGAAGTATTCTAACAAGAGCTACAATTAGACTGCAGGGCGCTGTAAGCAGTCAGAAGGGCCGCAATAAATACACAACCGGGCGCTACAAAATATTAACTATTACTCGTACGAGGTGTATGTTCCTGACTTTAGACAGAACGAGTTCTTAGGTTTTTTTTTCTACGTTTCAAAACATCTTTTTAAGTTTTTTTAAAATTCACTGTCGCAAAAACTGACCCTAAATGAAATTGTTAGCATACATCAGTAATTTTTAAAAATCTCCTTATGGACCTGGGGGGAAAAAACGAGGAGGGCGTTTTTCAGAGGGGAAAAAAAACATATTTGTCGCAATAACATGAATTTCATGAGAAGAAGTATGCTAACAAGAGCAACAATAAGGCTGCAGGGAGCAGGGCGCTGTTAACAGTCAGAAGGACGCAATAAACACACAATGGGGCGCTGAAAAATTAGCTATATTACTGATCTGTGGTGTTTGTTCCTGGCTTTAGACTGAACGAACTCGCTTTGTTTTTTCCCCATGTTTCAAAATCTCTTTTTAAGCCTTTTCAAAATTCAATTCGCAAAAATGCTTGAAATTCTTAGCTTAGCAACAGCAGTGTTCTTAAAAATCTCCTGAAAAACGAGTACGGTGGGGGCTTTAATTAAAATCACTGTAAAAAACGGTAATGAAATCAATAACCGATTATGTAGCGGACATTGCGGACAAGAGATTTTGACCCTCAAATGGCCTTTAGTGACAGTGGTGACAATGAAGGGGACGAAAACGCGCCTTGAAAAGAATCTGCTGTCGGCAAGATAATCCCAGGGTCCCCAGCGAGTAGTCAGCCTTACTGGAATACTGGAAGAAATTCGTAGCATCAGGAATGGAGAGTGAAAAAAAAGAAAAAGAACTGCAGACATAGGAACAAGGAAAAAAAGATCAGTAATTTAATTATTCTTTTTCTTCATAAAAAAAAGGTTAATTTTTCCCACGGGGGGCGCACCGGCCCTGCGGCCGGTTGCCCGGCGGGCCAGTCCGGCCCTGGTTGGTCTTTCCAGTAGATGATCACATATTCACTACAGCCCTCTTTTTTTTGGGGGGGGGGGGATGGCGTGCTTAACAATGCTCATTTTCCCAAGTGTTAATCACATTTTGTATGATATACTTTTCCATAAAAAATTGCAAGATATCATTAAAAACACAATGTTGAAAAAACGGTGCTCAAAGTAACAGGTAGTTGAAAACTAAATGAAGCATTTAATTCTTTTGAAAAAAACCAGTTTTAAGAGAAAGTAAACTGACCGTTTTTATAATGAACAAATTAGAAATTCGTTCTGCAAATTACATACATAAAGATTGGTGTATTTTGTAGTTACTTTTTCAGTGAAATATTATCTTTAGCTTTTGGCGGTAAATTACTTTCTAAGTTTGAAATTTTCACCATAAAAATATGTGAGGTGAAGGGAAAATTACTAATGAAGTTTTCTATTTGATTATTAATAAATATTTTTTATCATGTTCAAATAAATGAGTTATTTTTTCTCTTAATTAATAATGAAACCAAAGAAATTTTTTTGAGATATAACAAAATGTATCGTGAATACCAATTTTTGAAAATTGCATGTATTATTATATTCTATGATTTTCAAAAGTAATTTTTCTCTTGACTGTCACAACTACACTTGTTATTACTTATTAAAATACTTAAAAGATAGGTAGTGCTGAAAGGAAAATAAATATTGTACTTTGTCCCACATTCCCCTATATATTTTAATCACTGAGAAAAACAAATACTTATGTTTAAAAAAAAATTAACTGTTAAAAATATTACCAAATACATTCTCTAAAACTTTGAAATGCTATCAAGCTTATAATAGAAACATTTTAAAATGAAGTATAAAAATTTCGAATACTTTCATGAACTCACTTCTACTCGTGTTTTAGTGTATATGAATAAAAGAATGTGTACCTTACATCATTAATTAACTAAGAATTGCTTCGAGTGAAAATAATTTTATAAATTTATACTCTTTTAGTGTTGTTGAATTTGCTTCTTATGCTGATATGAAGAGTGCTTATAGTAAGCTGAATAACACGGAGTTAAGTGGCCGAAAAATCAAGTTAATTGAGGATCGTCCTCATCGCAGCAGAAGGTAATTATAATTACTTTCAAAAAGAAGACAACTTAACTTAATGCCACCATATCAGCAAATGCATGAATTGTGTTATAGTATCTTACCTATACCATTAAGTCATACTAGAGGTAAATTGAATATAAATTACAAGCAGATATTTAAGCAATGTTTGAAAGAATCATTGATAAACTTCTGATCAGCACAAAATAAAACTCTGTTATCCCAAACTAATGGTTGATTATTCATTAATAGACAGATTCAGAATTTTTCTTATTTGCAGAATCTAATTTTTCTTATTTGCAAAATTAGTTTGAACCCCAGTGAATAAGATGGTTGTTTATGTGTTTGTGGCATGTCACTAAATTGGCGGTGATTAGAGCCTCTAAGTACAGAGACAAATTCTTTGGAAGGTGAAGACTTTAATGACTTTGGGTTTTGGGAGGGTTTCTCCATATCTTTTAGAATTGTGGTTTTAAAGAGACGTTTTAGTACACTTTTATCAATATCTGGGAAACCGGAAAGAAGTTAGAGAAATTCCTTGAAGATGACGTCTTTTACAAAAAATTGAAGCAGTCTTTAGTGAGGTAAAAGTATAGTTCCCAAAAAAAATTCAAAATTGTCTTACAAATGCAAATTTAAGACATTTTGATCTAACATAGGGCAAGCAGTTCAAAAGGATTTCTCACAGACAATTCAAGCTTTAAATTGGTTATTTCAGGTATTAACCTTTTGGATCCGAGCCAGGGTTGGCAAGTTTTTGACAGTCGGAGGTTTTATCCGGTTTTAACCGTGGTTTTTACCGTCATGTCAAAAACCCCTTTTTGACATGGTTTTTGACGTAATTGTCAAAAACCTAAATTTCTGTCCAAAACATGTTTAAATTTGATATTGATAATCAAAATACATTTTCAAATGAATTTTACAATTTCTGATTTCAGACACTGAAGTAAACTTTTGGAGTTTTAGGTTATTGAAATAAAGTAATAAGCAATCCTAAACATTATTGAAGGGCTTGGGAGTAAATAATGGTAACTAGCATTTTAAAAAAATTAACATATGGCTTTTGAATATGGTTTTATTGCTTTGAGAAATTACTGTAACAGGTTTTTTTATTTTAAAAATGAAGTGGGTACATTAATCAAGTGCTGTGTGTCTTGGGTATACTTAATAAATTTTTACAAGTGATTTTTTTTAATTTTAATTTGAAATAGTCCGATTTTTAAAATTTGTCAGATACCATTATTTACTCTTGAGCCCTTCAATTGGGATACTACAAGATGCTTACATGTGGAAAATAAAATAAATGAATGAGCTACTATCATTATAGAATAAAAATTAATTATAAATAACAGTATATTAAAACGCAAATCTAATTACAATTTATAAATTTTAGAAAGCAGAAATTGCATAGTGTTTATTTGCCTGGTATTATTTGTAGACTTAATACATAAAATAACCCATTTTAAGTTAACAGTTACTTAAGGTATTTAGTCCCAATCTAAATCGTTTTTCCCCGCTGAGCATGCGATAACAAAAGACCAGTTTTGATGCTTTTTGGACGCCAAGTCTATTTCTGAGTTTAGAATGTATACAAGTCCGCAACTCGAGAAGATTCTCTCGATAGACGCTGAGCTACATGGGCTGTAATTGTACCATCAGCTGTACAAATTCGGCAGAGATGTTGCTTTTTTTTAAAACTTTTCCACCATGTTTTTGCTGGGATATTCTGAACTACAAAGTAGCTACTGGGATAAGGGGCAGATTCGGCCTCAAATGCAATTAAATGCTCAAAAGAATTTGGTTGGATTTCAAGCAACCATTTTCGAGCTATTTCCTTTTGCTCATCATTTAGGATTTCTCCTTTATATATTGGGTGCATTAGGTACGCCAAATAGTGAAACGGTTGAAGATATGAAGAGAGGCGTTTCATTACAGCATCATGATGTGGAGAAAGACTAGAATCCTCTGCTAGAAAATGCCATGCTCGACAGGCATCAGCCAGTGTTGCGTCGTCTCCTTGTACCATATTTCGGGTATCTGCTAATGGCTTCAGTTGTACTTGCAATTCTTTGACTTGCTGGTACAACAAAACTGGATTTAAACAAAACTTCTTTAAAAACTAGATTTAAGTTAAGATTTGTAACTTTTTTCACGGCATAACAAGTTAATTTAAAAGAATGCAAATTAACTTTTATTAGATTTATTAATTTAATTTTAATTAAACTTGATTGATAAGATAACTAATTGATAGTTATTAAAACATTTAAACAAAATTACTCTAAAATTTGGATTTAAGTTTTAATATTTGTAACTTTTTTTCACTCCATAACAAGTTAATTTAAATAATGTGAATTAATTTTCATTAAATTTATTAATTTAATTTTATTTAAACTTGATTGATAAGATAACTAATTGATAGTTACATAAACATTTAAACAAAACTACTTTAAAAGCTGGATTTAAGTTTTAATATTTAACTTTTTTCGCGGTAAAACAAGTTAGTTTAAAAGAATGAGAAATAATTTTCATTAAATTTATTAATTTAATGCTTATTAAACTTGATTGATAAGATGTATAAATTTTATTTAATATTTTTCAGGATGAGAAACCTTACATGTTTATAAAAAATCTCAATAACCATTGTATTTGAGTTTTAGATAGGTTTTTGACGTTTTCGACAGGTTTTCGACGTTTTTGACAGGTTTTCGACGGGTTTTCGACATGTCATGTCAAAAACCCAACCCTGATCCGAGCTGTTTTTTAGAAATTTTTCTTTCGACCCAGGTAGTACGACAGTTGAACCACAGATTTCTTTTCCATTAAAAAGAGAAGGTATAAACTGTCGTACCAGACGTATTAAACCTTGAAAAAATCCCCCGCTCCAAAGGGTTCGAGTGAAAATCTCAACCCCGTCCTCTAAAAAAAAAGACTTACAGTACAGCATATGTACCACCCGACTCCTAAAGGTTAAAGGTGACTTAAGGATGAAGAAAGGGTCCTATTTATTTTTGTTATTATTAAGTCCTAAAAACTCATTTTCAGATTTTCTTTTGTAACTTGAAGGTGTTGAACATTTCTCCTGGATTATTGTACATTATCTTTACGGATGTTGGGGTGGGTGTTCTCTTCTTGGGGAAAAAATCTAAAGTTGGGGTCTTAATAATGCCAATTTAGACCATTTTTGAAATTTAAATTTTGAAAAAGTTTAGATGATGTTTGGTGATTAAAGAAAAAGTGGGGTCATTCGATTCCTACCTAAATCTCTGCCACCATGACACTGAAGAATATTATACACGTGGTTATCAAAATAATGGAAACACTTGAGATTCATAAGAAAATCTACCGTCTATCGCAAAATAAGCGATCAATTGTTCTTTAATTTTAGTCATACAAAATATAGACTTCACCGGACATTTCCACATTGAAATTAAATCACTCATGCCTTTGGGGGATGACAAGAAGGGGGGGGGTCGGAAGAAAACCGCTTTTTGACCATAACTCTTCGAAAATAGCTCGGAATAAGCTATAAATTTCAGTAATTAATTAGCATACTATGTATAATTACTGTACAAATTTTTAGGAACGTACTACTCTTACTTCCAAAGTTATGAAACATTTTTTTAAAAAACGGCAATTTTATTTGAAGGGTTTTTGCTCATAACACTCAGAGTTTTTAATCAAACCTTATCAAAACTTCAGGAAAGATGACAAAATACAAGAGAACATACTAGAACGGTAAATAAAAATATTAAAAATCCGATGAGATATGAACGTTAATAGGGAATAATTTTCCACGCCACATGCGCGAACGACAGAAATTTATAACTACAAAAATATTGTAGCCTGGTTTATACTGCATCTTAAAGTTCCGGTTGAATATCACAAAAAAAAGATATCAGCAATCTAGTGAGCTGTAATTCATTCATTCGCAGACAATACATTAAGAGTGAGGGACTGTCCACAAAGAGCTATTTTTAAATTAAAGGTTATTGCGTCATGGTTCAAAACCAACGTTTCAGGGGGTGTCCGGATACTTTTAGCTACCTACGTGTAAGGCCGAATTTGGTGGTTTTGGCCGAATGTGGAAATGTGACTTCTATGCCGAATAAAAATTTTCAAACTGAAAACAATTTAACATTGAAAAAAATGCTCGATTGTCACCACACTATTTGTGGACAACCCCTCGCCATTTATGTATTTTCTGCGAATGAATGAATTACAGCTCACTAGATCGCTGATATCTTTTTCAATTTTTGCGATATTCAACTGAAACTTTTTTTATAAGATGCAGTATAAACCGGGCTACAATATTTTTGTTGTTATAAATTTCTGTCGTTCGCGCATGTGCCGTAAAAAATTATTTCCTTTTAACGTTCATATCTCATCGGATTTTCAATATTTTCATTTACCGTTTTAGTATGTTCTTTCTCTTGTATTTTGTCATCTTTCCTGAAGGTTTGATCAAAAACTCTGCGTGTTATGAGCAAAAACCCTTCAAATAAAATTGCTGTCTTTTAAAAAATGTTTCATATCTTCGGAAGTAAGAGTGGTACGTTCCTAAAAATTTGCACAGTAATTATACATAAATTGCTAATTAATTACTGAAATTTATAGCTTATTCGAAGAGTTATGGTCAAAAAGCGGCTTTTCTTCCGGACCCCCCTTCTTGTCGTCCCCCAAATGCATGGGTGATTTCATTTCAATGTGGAAATGTCCGGTGAAGTCTATATTTTGTATGACTAAAGTTAAAGGACAATTGATCGCTTATTTTGCGATGAATGGTAGATTTTGTTGGCATAAGCCTTTATTTTTTAAATTAGTCTTGAAGCAATTCCATATAAAGATAATGAAAAATAAAAATTAAGAACTTACCTTTTGTATATTTAAAATTATAAAAGTATTTCCCAAAAATCTAACCAGCAGACGAATCCCCATAAGTGTATAGTGTGTAAAAACCCAACTGAATCACGTGTTTACCCGACAGGTGATGTGACGCAATCGGCAAATAGGTTGAGTAGTTTTTTGCTGGATGCATTGCATAAATGGATTTTAAAAGTTTTAAGAAGATAACTGTGTTAAGTTGTCTGTGTTTAACATTGCATGCAAATTTTGATGCGTATCACGTCAGCTGTCGGTTTACGGTAACTATAAATACTGTGTAAATCAATCAATCCTTCTCTTATGATTTGCTCTTATGAGCCGAGTCCGTCGCTGCAGCGTGACGGTGGATTGTTTTGGTGCTGAAAGCGCGCCATAGGGGCTGAGGGCCTTTAATTGATTTTGCCACGCAGAGGACGTGGTGTTTTTCTAAAAGTAAAATGTGATTAGTTCGATTCGACTGCCTTGCTAAAAGAGCGGGTAGGTTTTTAAAACTTCAATTTTGGAAGATGAAGGTAATTTTAAATAATAAGGAGTAGGTTGTGCTGTTTTTGGAGATTGGCTATGAACAGGACCGGGAGTTCAACATATTAGGAGATGTTCTCTACAGTTGCCCGGTTACTGTTAGTTTTAAATAGCAATCTGCTGCCTGCCGTTTCGTGACAAGGAGCGTGTGGGATTTCAACTCTTCTGAACCTGCTGTCAGCCAAAGTGCGAGCGGGTGTGTTGTGCCTTCAAGTCTTCGTCGTGTGCCTGTGTTTTACCAATAGACTGTATCCTGGTATGATGAACTTTTAAATAGTTTTTCAGGAACTTTCTACTGTGTGGCACCTTTTTTTAAAATGAGGACTTTTATTTAAAGTCGATGAAGTTTTTAAACATTTTAAGAAAAGAAAAATGTTGTGAATCGAGTCTAATCGTTTTTGAATAATGTGTTGGGGATTTTTACTGAATAATGTGTTGGGGGGGAATTAAGTTTATATTTTAATGTCAAAATTATTTTTCCTATTTACACTTTACTTATGTTGAATAAATTGTTATTTAGTATTCAAATATGAATCATGTATTCTTTTCTCCCGAGCAGAACCATTCCACATTTTCTGTTGGTCGGAGGTGGTGGCCCGGTCTTGGTTTTTTTTACCGATTCCGGGTTATCGCCGTTCGCCGGCCAACAGATTTTCTTATGAATCTCAAGTGTTTCCATTATTTTGATAACTACCTGTATGTTCTAGTAACCTGAAGTCTTATATTAAGTTTTGTGAAAATATATCTGGAATGATGAGGCTTTTGATTTTGATTATGAACCCGAGAGTCCCTTTAATCTACTGGTGCCGAAATTGGGAAATCTCTTGATTGATAATCTGCTTCTTGTCAGAAAGTGGAAGCTGTAATTCGTTTTTACTGTTTCAGATCTCGCACAAGATCCAGCTCAAGATCTCGATCCAAGAGTCGTAGCCGATCCAGGTCTCGCAGCACCCGCCGTAGCAGGAGCAGGAGCAAGAGTGCCAGCAAGTCGCGCTCCAGATCGAGGTCAAGATCTATGTCTCGTTCAAGATCTAAATCTCCGGCAAAGTCTGCATCCAAATCACCTTCAGTTTCTAAGAGAGAAAAATCCAGGAGTGTCAGTCCCGGAGGAAAATCTGACAAGTCGGATGGTGGATCTCGTGTTTCTCGCTCGAGGTCTAGATCAAGATCACGATCGAAAAGCCCCATTGATGAAGAGAAATCGGAAAATGTTTAGCTTTGCTTTTTCTATTTCTATGAACTTTCTGAACTTTGTATATATTTTCATTTTTGTTCGACTTTACTTTGGTATATTTGCTAATGTTCTGTTTTTTTTCTTTTGAATGCAATCCAAATTATAAGAATAATTTGAGTTGTAGATGTTATTATGAATTCCCGAAATAAAGTTTCCAAAACGTTTCTTATGTCTTGTTATTATTCCGAAATGTTTTTACCTGCAAAAGGCTCTTTCACATATGCGTGTCCCCAGTTGCAGAAACATCACGACACGGAGACATTGTCGCAGACTGAAACCCTCTTGCATACAGTTTTTGACTGCACTATTCAAACAAAGCTTTAAAAATTGTCTTCTAAACCTTTTAAAAAGAAAAATGTTAACAAAATAAAAATGTATGATGCTCACAACTATTTGGATAAAATGCTAAATCATAATTATTGTTAAATGAATATTTATTTTAAGTGTGACTAATTAATTAAAATTCCATGTAAAATTTGCAGACAGATAAAGAAATTCTCAAAGCTTGTCGCAGACAGCTACAAAACTTTCTGCCACTGGGTGTGTGTCTTAATTCAGGGTTGCCACAGGATACTTTTTGCTACTTTTTTGGACACAAGGCGACTTCAGCTACTTTTTTATGCAAAAACAGGCCAAAAAGCTACTTTTTTTCACTGAATCTGCTTTTTTGGAGACTTTTTCCCTCCGACGGTTTTTTTTTTTTGAAACACCTGGAGATTTCCTTTCACCCATGGTTTTAAATCATTTTCATTTCAAGAATAAAACCTTCCCTAAATAGACGTTATGGGCTGCACCAATCCACTGTATCCAATCAACAAGTTGGGCTTGGCTTAAGTGATACGAAAACGAAAGTCGATCTTGTATGGAACAGATTTGCATACTTCGTACGTTACCGATATGTGAGCTTTTCCGGAAGCTGAAACTTTATACAGTGCAGATCTTTGCAGCAACCTCGACTGGTCACAGGGCAGCTACAGTGCGATGCAATACTTTAGACAAAATGCAAATATATGAATAAAATGAAAACTATTCAGCAAAATGCTTTCAAATTTCTACTGCGGGCAGATAATATTGTCCCAAATACGTGTCTGGAATTTTTAAAAATATAACCGAAACGAAAATCGGAAATTACAAAAGACATTTTTTTGCTGTTGCAAAAATTTAGACAAAAGTCAGATTTTATGCTCTTGAAAAGTCATGGGAGGAAAAGTGGGGCTTTTTGCTTCGACTATAAGGTACAGGGATTGCTGAATGAATAATCAAACTCCCAAACTCTCTGTAGTTCTCGTGTAAAGAAGAAGAGAAAGGTTGGAAGCCAAAATTTGGAAATGAAATCACTTTGCTGATTTTTCGTCTTTTAAATTGGTCCTCTTATGATAGTGCATTGTTTTTCACTTCGTGGAGAGCAAATTCAGACATGCGTATCGATCAAAAAGGCCAAGAAGAATTATATTTCTTAAGGATGAAGGAACTGTAAAAACTGCTCGAACTGAAGATTCGCCCCTTTATCCTACAAAACTGCTACTTGGGTCAAAAACAGCACGTGACAGCTAAGTAGATGAACAACTGAATCGGGATGCATCAAAAAAAAAAAAGAATTGTGCATGAGCCGCATTGGAAACAGTGTCCCAAATAAGCCAGATATTAATGTAAAAGCGGCACAGCATATGCTCATCGGATCTTTTCTCTAGTGAAGCTAATAGAATTATAATCCATCTAAGCCACCCAAATTTTTATAATTTTCGTCAGAGAAAGTAACATTCATTTTTAGTCGCATTTAGTCTCATTGTAGACTTTTAGAAGATAAATATTTGATGTCGGAATGTGTATTGAATAACAGGCTTATTATACAGGGTGTCCACTCCTATCGTGGCCCAATAGCTAATTTCTAAACCGTTAGAGATAAGCATATAGTTTATTTAGGAAAAAATCTCTAAATTGCTAAAGGAATTTGGGCAACGAAATGTTTTTTAAAAAAATCAAATTTTAAAAGAGTTACGAAATTTAAATTTTTATACAGCCCCCAGTCCTATTAATCATATTTAGTAAAACATTCTTGACACTGCAACATTTAAAACTTTAAAAAAATCATTGTTCTACTACTCGCTTAAGGGACCGTATGCAAAATCCTTCAAAATCTTGATTCAAAACGTCATAACTCAGCCAATTTTTGTCGTAGAAGAGTGATTTTTTTTAGTTTTAAAGGTTGCAGTGTCAAGAATGTTTTACTAAATATGATTAATACGACTGGGGAGCTGTATAAAAATTAAAATTTTGTAACTCTTTCAAAATTTGATTTTTTTGAAAAACGTTTTGTATCCCAAATTCCTTTCGTAATTTAGAGATTTTTTCCTAAATAAACTATATGCTTATCTCTAACGGTTTAGAAATTAGCTATTGGGCCACGATAGGAGTGGACACCCTGTATGATGCTCTTACACAATTCCAAATTGATACAGAACTTTTAAATTTTGCTTTTGGTGCACGCAAATCAAACCAGTTCTACCTTGAAGACTAGAAGAAAAAAAAGGAAGAGAAAATGAGATTAGAAAAAGAAAATGAAGAAAAGTTTAAACAAAGAAAAATAGAAAAAGAAAAGTTGTCAAGTTTGAACGGATCTGTTAAAAAGTTAGAAGAAAAGTCAAACTAGTAAATAGAGAGAGAGAAAGGACACTCAAAAATCAGCTGATGTACTTTTTAAACAGGCAAACCAGAGGCTAAAATCAGCTATTGAAGCAAAAGACACTGAAAGTATTAGAATAGCTCAGGGTATGTTAGAAAGCAGTATAAAAATTTGAGGAATAGGGAAAGAGAGCATGAAGATAAAGAAAATAAATTAAATTGCTTAGTGAACAAAAGGAAGATACTTTGATAGAGTCATTTTTCTGTAAAAAACCAAAAACATGGATTTTCAAAATAAATTTTCTGTATTTATATGAGTATATTATTATTTTTTCTTTTGAATGGTAGTAGTCTTGTAAAGTAAATTACCTCGATTGTACTCTTTTGTTTTTTTCCTCATTTGTATCTTTGATTTAATGCATTAGTTCAAAACCTGTCTATTTTTTGAACTTGTTTTAAAGCATTGCTCATATTCAGTTTAGCTTGTCTCATGTTTCTATTCAGCTTCTTTGCAACTTTTTTTTTTCATGGCTGCTTTTTTGCAACTTTTTTTTTTCATGGCTACTTTTTTGCACCTTTTTTTCATTTTCAAGGCAACTTTTTTACAACTTTTTTAGTATTTTTAGGCGACTTTTGCTACTTTTTTGTGACATTTTCCCTGTGGCAACCCTGTAATTGTATCGCTAATTTTTTGAATGAGCCAATTACCCCTAAAGCTTAATTGACCTCAACATTACCGTGACCTATCGATTTACGGCCCTTGCCAGAGCTTTTGGTGCTATGCTTTTTTTGTTGACTGAAGATTTTGCATTTTATGTTTACAGTTTTTTTTTTTTTTTTACTGTATTACTTAACTTTTAGACGACTTAATTTCACAAATTGAAACCTTAAGTATTATATTTCAGCTTTATCTTTTCCACATTGTTGACTGATTTGACGAAAAAAAGTTTTTAAATGTCAAAGGTTTAGCTAATTTTCCTGCAAATCACCTCTAAATTTTTACAAATGTACCTATTAAAAGATTTTTGTCTCATGTTCTTTTTCTAAATATTGAGAGTAGGTCAATGAAAAGTTTCCTTATGATATTTTAAACTTTAATCATGTTTTTTTCCTAATTAAAAATTATCGCTTCAATGTAAAATGCTTTCAACTTGGAAATACTTCACATTCTTTCTAATTCATTAGCTCTAAATGCTGTAAATACAGTGCATAAATATCATAGAAATACTATTGCTTAGCATGATGCTTAAAAGTTAATTTAATATGTTCCACATTTTTAAAAAAATAATTTGCATTAATATGTGTTTTGTCTACATTTTTTAAAAATACACTGCTCGACATTGAAAATGCAACACCAAGAATGAGTGGTCAGAAATTCATGCAAATTTTACCATAGACGCACGTCACTGAGTTATGCAAATGATATAAAATGCGCAGCTCTCCGACGCACGTGAAGTAAGATATAAGAGAATGAAGTTGAAAAGTGGGCTATGTTCATGTTGGTTTTTCTGCCAGACTAATTATCGGAGAAATTTGGTTTTTGTCTCGAAGGATACGTGTGATAGGAGGAAATGCCACGCCGTCCTCAACGAAGACACTTCCAGCATATAGACGACTTTATAAGGGGTATGGTGATCGGACTGAGAAGGGGAGGTTGGTCCATACGTCAAATTGCAGCTGATACCCACATGGGTGCACGCACAGTGCATTGGCTGTGTCGGAGATGGTTGGAAAGAGGAAATGTAGCCACATTAAGGGGTGCAGGTGCAGCCAGAGTGACGTCAGACAACTTGGATCGACGGATTCACCGACAAGCTGTGGCGGACCCGCAAGTCACTTGTACGTCGATTCTGCAGCACGTGCAAGGTACCCTGGA
>JAXGGA010015181.1:0-22500 GCA_038373865.1 Uloborus plumipes
TAAAGAAAGTATTTTTTTTTATCTCAGAAACTTCCATGACAGAAAGGAAAGATAATTCATTCATCAGAACTGTTTTTCGCCCCGAACTTCACGCCTTTCCAAAAATAAAGAAGTGAAAAAAAAAATGTTCTCATGTGCCCCCCTCTCCCTCCCATGGAATGACACCATCTGTATAGTTAAACCACTTCAGTTTGAAATAGGTTGGATCTGTGAGAAAAAGTAAGCAGAGAAGTCGTGTGTTCTCGATAATATAACATATTTTTAAATAAAGTGGTCCGTTTCCGCTCCCACTCGACACGTCATCTCTTCGCGGTTTACTGTTCGATACTTTTTCCGGAAACCTAGGAAGCATTTGCGCATGCCTCAGGTCTCTACTGATTTTGTCAAAGTGGGGGTAATTGTAATAAAAGAGATAAGGAATGTGAAGAGATTTTGCTTTGGTTTTCGTTGGATTCCTTTATTTGACGCGTTGTTTTGCGTTGATGTTTTTTTTCTTTTTTAATTTATTCTCCTTCCTTATCAGTTCTAGAACAGCAAAATAATGTCAGACTAAGCAGAAATGCTACCATGGGGCATTTTCTTAATCAAGCTGTCACCCCTTTTTGAAATAGAATCGTTCACCGGTGCAATCGCATCTTTCGATGTTGGACAGCAACTATAACTATTTTAGCTCAAACACCATAATAAAACTAAAGCAAATGCACCCACAGCTCGATCAGCATCCTAAGACTGCAGTTTCGCCCTTATTATGGGCTCCTCAGTTAGGAATAGCTAATGATCGAGCCGGAGGCAAAAATCCTCTTAATGTAGCTAAGATAGCCAACAAACTGGTAGATAAAGTGAATTTATCTTACCACTGAATTTATCTTACTTTTTTTTTTTTTTTTTTGCCTCCGGCTCGATCATTGGCTATTCCTAACTGAGGAGCCCATAATAAGGGCGAAACTGCAGTCTTAGGATGCTATGATCGAGCTGTGGATGCATTTGCTTTAGTTCTGCCTCAGCCCTGGCTTACGGGCGGTAACTCATTGCACACCGTAATAAAAGTTTAAAAACTTCTTATGCTGCGATCGTAGTTTTCCACAAGTAAGCCACGTCTCCATTACTCCGAATGGAGAAATCAGAGCGAGAGATAAGAGAATAACATTCTGAAACAAGTGTTCATTTTCATGAAGTATGTTTACATCAACAGCAGTGATAAGATATCAGATTTTTTTTTCCTCTGCTTCTTTAAAGGGTTGAATGAGCAGCAATCTTTTTCTTCTATCAAACATTTTCTACCGTATTATGCATTAGATAACCTAGTTTAGAGTGAACTAGAAAATAATCATATGGATAGCTTTCGTAAGAAAACGTTACGAGGGGCAAATTATGTACCAAAATTGCAAAGAGATAATAGTAAACGGAGTTAGCCTGTACATAACTTCTCTATCTCATATCACGTGTTAAGTTACTTCTGAATTTAGGATAGTTGAAACTCCAGAGCGTTAATATCATTTACAGGGAATCGGAATATGTTTCATTTCACTTTACATTTTACTTAGTCTCTTTTCTCTCTCTAAAAATAGCGCTACCGTGTAATTGTGTTTAGGACTTCAAAGTCCAAAATTATTTATTACATTAACTTATTGTTTTGAAGGTGACTTTTACTGAAATTATAAGTAGATGAGAAAATTATCCTTAGCATGGCATGAAGAAAATAGCTTGAAGCATTATTCTATTTAAATTTTATAATTCCGAAAAGTAAACCTCAGTAGTACCTCTTTTAAAACACAAACATAATTATATTTCTTAAACATAATTTTTAACGACAATAAACATAAATGTATCTTATGCAGATAATTTTACACTGCTCGCTCATACTTTTCAATAAAATTCCTCATCTTGAAAAGCGTCATTAAAATATTTCGGAAAACTTTCGAAACTGTTTGCACATTACATTAGTTCACAATAAAATAATTTTTTTCTGTCACATGGAAAAAATACCTGACGTTTTTGTAAATGATGCGCTGAATTCAAATATGTAAACCGTTTTTTTTTGCGACATTAAATTGAAGTTTGAAAGAAATGTGTATATTCACTTGCACGATTAATGCAAAAAAAAAAAACAAAAAAAAAAAAAACCCAGAAACTTAGCAATTGTTCTTCTTTTTTAGTCGGAATATGCCTCTGAAATGACCAGACGCAATCGTTAAGCAATTTTTTACTTGGATAGGGAAGGTCCTGAAAAGTTACAACCCCCCCCCCCCCCAATCACTAATACGTAGAAGTTCTGCTTTGAAGTATTGAAGTCCAGCAGCAAAGTGTTCAATAGCCTCCACAAAGGGTTAGGAAATTACTAATTTAATAAGAAATACCAGTTTCTTTTTATGTTAGTATTCTTGCCACAGCTGATCCATTCACCCTGGAAACCATAGTATTGTATGAAGCCCAAACAGTAAATCTTTTAATTTATTTCACTTTGAGTTAGACCTAATTTCAGGTCAGAAATATTTGTCCCACGCTAGATATATATTGTACTCAATAGGAATACACCGATAAGAAAATTGGCCGAATATTGATTTCCGATTAATCGGCTTCTGATAATCGGCCGATTAATGTTCAGGATGACCTTTTTTTTAATATTACCAATTTCACTTTTTTTTCTTTCTTTTCGATTCAGAGTTTAGAAATAATTACTAATTTATTTCCAAGCTAAGATTTGTTTGTTTGTTATTTATTTATTTTTTTTTTTTTAATTTTCCTGAACTTTCCAAAAAAAAGTTTCAAAAGTTTTATCAAGTTTCTTTGAACTAAATTTGATAAAAATAATCATGTGAATTAAATTACCTAACACTCTAGACATGAAAACTTTTAAAAAAAATGGGGGAGGCTGTCGTGAGCACTCTAATTTAGGAGGATTTTTAATTTAAATTTATTTTTTAATTATAAGTAGCCATTTAGTTCAAGACTTTTATTCTTAGAAAATTAGAGGATATCTAGAGCTCTATGTGAGGAGAAAAATATTACGCATGAAAAATGCGGCAACACTGTCTATATTTGTATATTTATTCGATATAGGAAAATTAATTTATTAAAGCTTTTATATAAACTAAGAGGATTGTTTTTTTATATTTCATTCTTTGAATTATTTGTTTTATTTTTACTCACTGCACTTCCGTACTACATGCTATACTTGTATTTATAAAAAATAATTTATATTTCTTGCTTATAAATTTATTCATCGTAGTTTCTTGATCAAAGCATATTTTATTCAAAACATTTTTCAGCCGGTTAATCGGCAAAATTTGACTGATTATAATGTTTTAGCATTCCAATATAAAGCTTCAGGAATTTAATTATTCCTAATATTGTCATATGAATATCAGCTGTGGGGGTTATCTTTTAATATTTTATTCAGTTTGATGCACTGTATGGACTATTCGTTTTATCTTTACTCTATACGGTACAATTTCATATTACATGCTACACTACAAAAATTAAACAGTTGTTTTCACAGTATAATACTGGCAGGCGAGGTTCCAGTTTAAAACTGTAGAATGCATAGTAATAAACTGTAAAATTACTAATTTTATAGTTCATTAACGTGAATTTTACAGTTTTAAACTAGTACCTCAGCTGCCAGTATTATACTGTAATAACAGCAGTTTATTTTTAGTGTATATTAAGGATTTCAGAAAATAACATGTTTTTTCTGTTATTAAAATTATTACTCTTCGTTTCTTGGTGAAATTATACTTTAAAAAATAATATTTAAAAAAATATTTTTTTCGGCCGATTAATCAGCAAAATTTTACCGATTATTAATGGCCCAAGTGGCCGATTAATCGGTGCATCCCTAGTACTAAACTTAACCAAATTCTACTTTCAAATCTTCAGATGTTTTCTTCATTTTAACTGAATTCGCTACCGGTGACGAGGGCAATATAGTTATCTTGTGTAATACTAAGCTAATTTGGGGGAAGACGCCGTATTGCGTAGCGTAAGATGCCGAATCATGTGTTTCATCCACACGCGTCAACAAAAACAGCTAGCCACTCAGTTAGAATGAAGGAGCATGTACATCGAGAGAGTACGTGAATTGGTTTTTTTATTTTCCGCAGGTTTAAGGGGTGATTTTATAGTGTTTTGTCATTTTTACCGCTCTGATGAGTGCCCGAAAGAGTGTTAAAGGCCTTTGGCCAAAACTCCGTATTTTCGTTTGGGGAAGATGCCGTAGCTTTTTGACACTCCCTAAAGAAAACAATGATCCTACCCGAAACATGCATCTAGAAAACTACACGAAACCGTCGAAAAAAATGCGATTCGATTAAATACCTACATTGTATACAGCAGCTGGCGGAAAAAGTCGTGTTTGGCATCTTCCCCAACCGTTGGGGAAGATGCCAAAATGGAAGGGTTTTGTAATTATTAATTTTCGGTGGTAAAAAATTGTTTTTCAAAGCGAAACCTATTTTTTCCCAATCACAGAAGTCCATATTTTGTGGATAAATTGGATTTTTAAAAATAAAACCAATGCCCAATTTTACATAAAATAAATTCAAAAACTACGGCGTTTTCCACAATCTACCGTATACTATAGCTTTCAAACTATTTTTGGAAAATAAAAGTCTCGCTTAATCCGTTTAGTGTTTAAATACACACTTATCCATTACAGAATCAGTACTATTGCAGTATAATAAATCATTTTTCTTACAGTAAAAACCCATAAAATATTTATGTCTGCATTAAAATATAAAAGCGTAAACATGATCCAATTCAATTAGCATAGGGGAGATCGGACATAGTCGATACACTTTTCACATTTCAATTTTTCTAACTTTTGTTTCCAATGTTACGTACCAAAATAAAAGTTCAGGTACTATTGTACTACTAGCTTATTACCTGTCGCTGCCTGGTATTGCATTTTGTTTAACTTATTTCATGCTAAAATGAAATAGGTGAGCCTTAAATTAATAATTCATTGTTAATCTTAATCTTTGTTGGAAAATATGTATTCATATTTAAATGTGCTAAATTTTGTCAATTTGTATGCTTAAAGGCTTATCTCTATTACTCTTTATATTCAAAATTGAAAGAAAATGGCGATTTTGAGAAAAAAAATTTGAATTTTGAGCTTTTTGGATTTTTTTTTTTTTTTTTTTTAATTTCAAAGCCCCGCCTATGTTAATTTTAGTGCATTAAGGAACCTCTGTGCCAAGTTTGATGAAAATCCGACGAAAACTGGATTTGTATAAGAACAAACATACAAAAAACAAATAAATATTACTTACAATTATACACACATCCATTTTTATATACATAAATTACTATTTTCCTGTCAAATAAGGATTTCAAAATCTTCCTTGACTTTGTTTTCAAATAATTAAAAGAAAAAATCTCGCAAAACTTTTTTAAAACATATTCCTTTGAGAACAAACTAGTACCTTGCGTGTTATAATTACTTAAACAACAAATGCTACTGTTGAATGCAAACCATAAAAAGAAAATAAATAAAAATGTGCACAAAGAACGATTTCTTAAAAAAAAATAACTCGCAAAAAAAAGTTTTTTTTTGCGTACGTAGATCAAATTAGTCTAAGTTTGTTTCTTCCTCAAAAGACTCTCAGTTCTGAGTACATACGTACTCGAAAATTAAAGTCCTTGTGTAAACTTAACCCAACATCAACTGGACTCTGTTTCACGAAAATAGTTGCCAATGAGACTGACCACCACTGCTTTTAACTTTACGTGATAAAGAAACTTATGGAAAAAATAAAAAAAACTTAAATAATATAATAGCCCAAAAATTTAGGTGAAATTCGAATTAGATATTTTAAATTAGCGTCAAAATTTACTTTAGGAGCACTATTTATGATGTGGTACAATTTAAAAAATATTTCTGAAAATACTTAAAAAGTACAAAATGAGTAAAAATTTTTTTAGCAAACATATGGCATGTGTGCATTTTAGTACACTAGTCATCAATATCAATAACTTAGAAAAATTTCATGAAAAAAATTCTAGACAGAAAACAACGAAGTATCAAAGTTAAATGGTCTACATAACTAGTTATCCTTTTAATGTTCTATAATAGTAAACAAACAAATTCTAAACGCAAAGCGCATTTCGGGATAGCATTAATAATTTAAGATATTCAATGACGTCGTAAAAATTGATAACAAAAGGAGCTTAATATTTAAAATGATATTTCACAATAACAGACAATGTTTCTTTATGCAATATTATTTTTTTGTTTCCTGTCGTTTATTTTTTGTTCTTCAACTTATGATGTAATTTCAACAATCCAAATAATATTTTCTGAAATATTATACATTTTTCTTTCAATTTGCAGAAATCAGAGTGCTTTGATTAAGTGAGTGAAAATAGTTTTAACTTAAAATATTTCAATTTTAAAAGGGCATTTTTCTTGTTATGATAAGTTTTTCTTTAAAAGAAATATTTGTGATATACAATATATTTAAATCATAAGGGAAGCAAAAAGTAATATTTTAATGTCCAAAATTAAATTTAATTTCATACCGTGTTTCTTCTCGAATATTTCGCAACGGTTTTAACCACAGCATTTATAAATATAACAACAAAATAAGGAGAAACCAATTCGTGAAAGAAGAATATGGATTTCTGTGAACTTATAGAAAACGACGCAAAGTTTGCTCACAAATGTTGGCGAGACTTGGTTTCAAAATAGATAATTCGTACTCTCAGTTTAACTGTCGCTCGAACGTTGAGTTAATCACACTTAAGGATTTCAAACAGCAAAAAACTGAAAATCTGAAAGAAATTTTTTATTACTAGTCTACCAATTTTATGCAAAGCATTGCTTAAAAACGAAGTAATTAATTGATAAACAAATTTTAAAAAACAGATTCTACATATGCTTCATGTTTAGAAGTATTCCTGTTTCAAATTTTCGGAAAGAAGTAAAACACACTGTTAAAAAAAACCTGAATTTTCAGGAAGATTTTTACTGGTTTTAACAGTAAATTTCCGTTTTCGTTTCAAAACAGAACTTTTCCTTGAAAAAACGGAACTATTCCGTGAATTACCAAGTTGGAGAAACAAAAAACGGAATTTACCCGGTTTTGTGGTTGAAATATAACCGCACGAGAGAGTTAGATACAGTCTGAAGAGACTTGGGGCGTGCGCAGAAACGACGGCAGCACAAATGATTCATAACTGAATCAAAGTGCGCAGCAAAAGTAACGTAAAGTCATCGAGAATTAATGTGCATGTTTACGCTTCTGTGAAAGCTGTATTATTCGCATTAGCATGGAAAAGAGGACATCTGTGTCTCGTCGTTTGTCATCACAGTCGAATGTTATTTAATCGTGTTCCTCAGGACGTTATTATGTGTGCGCCATTTTGTTTCAATTTGAAAATGCTTCGTCGAAGAGCGTTGACTATTGATAGCATTCGAAGAAGAATTGTTCCAGGATTCTGCGTAGTTAATCAAATTGACTGGAAAAATAATTTGGATCTTTTCATGTGATTATTCGGTACCCAGCATTTCCTCTCAACATTTTTAAGAAGACTTCGTTTATCGCAATGGATAAATTCAAAATAGGCAACAAAAGGGCGTGTTAGTACATTTTAAAATCTACTCGCTCTATTGTTGCCTTTTTTGAGCAACAAAAAAAAGAAAATTTTTATTTAAGAGGTAAGAATTTTTATTTTTGTTACTGCTATTTTTATTTTAATCTGAGTCCAGACTTAACAGTTAGTTATTTCATGATGTAAACCAATTGTGCATTTTAGTAGTTGCATGTATGAACTTACTGGTGCTGAGGGTTAGTAAAATTTAGTGAAATGATTTTTGTAATTTTATATCAAGATTTAAAAGCTTAGTTTCAAAACTTAGCTTTTTTACTTTATGACTTTACTTCGTTAATGTGACGAAATTAATGTTGTCAAAACTACGAAAATGATTGTCAATTTGACAATACTAGGATAAAGAAATATTTCGCTACATTTGACGAAATTCATCCCCAAAAAATTACGAAATGTTCGCTCGGGGTATATTCTTGGAAGTGATTTCATCAAAAACAAAGAAAGTTCGTTAATTTTGAGAGTGCATTTCTGAAAGTGTTGATCACTATGAACACCATAACGTAAATATATATGAAAATAGAGGAAATCAGTAACAATACAGGATTTTTTTTTTAAGGAACCACGAATGTTTCAAATTCAGAAAGGAAAAAAAGAACTTTCGGAAGAACTTAATTTTTATTCAAACATAAGAGAAAATATTTTTAAAAGAATGCACCTTGTTAATACTTTTTAATTTTTTGAAGTTATGCGCTCAGAAATACTATGCATTGATCATTCCATCTTCAAAATATTTGAGTATTTTATGCGAGATTGATGTAATCTTTTTAAAAAAATCATGTTATTTTAATGAACTAAAATTTTTAATGAAAAAAAAAAAAAAAAGCCAATTCTTGTATTGCTTTAGTATTTTTTTTAAAGGCAAGATGTTTAAAAGTTTGAAGTATATGAGCGGATATTTTCAAACTTTTTCTAAAAAACAAAATTCGTAAGAGTTTTAAGTTTACATTTTTGCTCATCATTTTGTCTTATATATATATAATTTTCCGGTGAGCTAGTTTACGCTCCTTTTTTAATTGCTCTATTTTTCTGTTTCTCATTTTCCCATATTTTAATCACCCACATTTTTACATTATAGGCTTATACCTATACGCTTATACTTATATATGCAAGATGGAAAATTATTGAAATTTTGCAAAATAAACAAGCGCTTTTATAGCAGCTTAATATTAATAGCAAATAATATATGAAAGTTTAATAAATTAGTCCTTTAAGTGGCGCAAAATGTGTAGATTGGAAAAAACAACAAATGAACAAATTGAAATTTTAAGAAACTTTGAGAAACATTTGAAAATTTACGAAACAATATAAACATATAAAAAGAACAAACGAAAAAGATAAGGCAGCACATTACCCATGTTTGTTCTTTTTATATGTTTATATTGTTTCGCAAATTTTCAAATGTTTCTTAAAATTTCAATTTGTGCATTTGTTGTTCTACACAATCTACGCATTTTGCGACACTTAAAGGACTAATTTATTGAACTTCCATAGATAATTTGCTATTGATATTAAGCTGCTATAAAAGCGCTTGTTAATTTGCAAAATTTAAATAATTTTCCATCTTGCATGTATACATATAAGTCAAAGCGTATAGGTATAAGCCTATAACGTATAAGCGGGGATAATAAGAACCGAAAAAATGGAGAACGGAGAATTACGAAACGAAAAAATGCCTAACGGAAAAATGACGAACGCTCTGTTCGTCATTTTTCCGTAAAATCACGGAAATATAATTAACGAAACGGAAACACTCCGGCAACTCAGCTGCCGTATATTTTTTCATTATTTTCAGGAAATTTTTTTAACAGTGCAGTCTTTGTTACATGCAACGTACTCACACTTACCGTTGTACTTCGAATTTCATTTTAATAAATATAAATTGTAACCTGTTTAAACAAAAATGAAAGGAAACCCCTTTTTCGGCAAATTTAAAGCTTCTCATTTTCTCTCAAAGATTATTTGTCTGGAGGGGGGGGGGGACCTTTTTTTAATAATATTGTTTAAAGGATATGGTAAATGTGCAAGGAATAAAGGAAAAGTGATTTGTTTCACGGGAAAACGGAAATGGCTAGATTTCGGCATCATTATCGAAACCTAAACTACATAAGGAGTTACAACAAATAGTCACATAATTTACTATAAAAAAAATTGTTTATTTAATTTTATTTCCGTTTCACATCATTTTAATGGAACTTATTTGGTATTTGTGTGTGTCATCCCCCCCCCCACCCCCGCCATGATTGATTGCTAAATCTTTATCATTTACCACTTGATGTGAAGCTTACTGATCATTTCTCAATTGATGCATTAAATACTTAGTACTGACATAATGGCATTTTTCTTGAAGGTTTTGACAGTCAATTCTTAAACCCCCTTGACCGAGTGGGTGAATAGAACAGTTCGCCATGTTTTCTTTGTTTTTGGACAATCGTTAGAAATAAAAAAAAGACTCTCAAAATTAGTCTCACAGATGCTTGTTAGGTTTCAATTTTGTTCTTAAAACACTTCTAACTACTACCGGCATAGTGTAGCATATATACGTTTTTCAAAAACTCCTGATATTGAAATAGGAACAATCTTTATCTTTGATTTCCTTAAATATCTGAAACTCACCAGGATAGAGGTCCAACACATCACGTAGAGACACGTGATTTGTTCAGTGAGCAATAGAAAAGTTATGAAAATCAAATACTTTCAGAACACGCTTGAACATAAAAAAAATGAACGATTTCAACCTTTATTTATTCATTTATTTAACTTTATTTTATTTATTTATTTTATGTTATTTTAGTTATATATTTTACTTTATTTTAGTTATTTATTTTATTTTATATTTGTTTTTTATTTATTATTTATTTTTATTTTATTCTTGTTTTTTATTTATTTATTTATTTATTTAATTTTTGTTTTTTTATTTATTTTTATTTTTAATTTTTTGAGATGAAGAGAATTTTTGCAGAGACGAGTTTTTTTTTCTTTTTTCCTCTTTTAGTGCTATATGCCAAGAGTGTTGAAAAATACACTCCTGCATAAGAAAAAAAAAATGTGGGAGTTAATCAAAAGGCAACATTTAGAAGGTATCTTTCAACTATGCAAAACTTTCATTCATTACAGGCAAGGGGGCCTTTTTGAGATAATTACCGGGAATTTTAAAAGCAGCAGCTTGATTCTTTTAGCCTTTTATACCCACACTGTACTCAAGAGCACCACTTACATTAACTTAGTATTATGAATCGAATATGGCTTTAATTCCCGCTGGTACTTGAAAGTATTATTCCTTGTACTGCTGGGAGGCCAGCAGTTGGTGTCAGCGATCGAAAACAGATTTCTTAGCGGCTAGCACCAGTTCTAGGGCCTGATCCCTAGTGATTGAAAAAAAAAACTCTTTACATATATTATTCGATGTGTTTTCAACTAAGAGAAACAAAAATATATCCATAAAAAATAATTTACAAATTAATTCAGGGCATGAAGGGGTGCATCGTAGTTTGTAGTTAAATGTGAGTAGTAGAAATTGTGAAGCATCCATTGTGTCAAGAAATTATACTCTTATTTAACGGTCACCTTGACATTATTGCGGATCCTTAATAATAGACAGAAAAAAAAATTAAATTTGAGAAATATGTGAAGAAACTCCATTTTTCGTTAATCCTCATGGATTGGTCAAAGACTGATCTATTAGTAAAAAATCAATTTTCTTATTTTTTACTGGCTGGTTCTTCAACTACCTGGTTATTCAAGCCCGCGTAGGCAAAACTACCCGGTTTAAGGAAGAAAGGTGCGGATTCTGTTTTTTACAGAGCAACATTAAGGTAGACGTCTGATTTAGCTCAGACACACATGCTGTAAGGACCAGTTTATAGGATAGGCAAGCATTCATAGCAACACATTCTCGAAGAAACGACAGGGACAATAGAGGGAGAATGTGTAGCCATGTCCGAACAGGAGTTCGAACCCAGGACCTCCTCATCCGCAGTTAGACTTATCTAAACACTTGAAAAAAAATCGCCTGCACTTTTCTCGTTTTTTAGTATTCGTTAAAACTTTTTCTGTCCTGCAGCATTAAAAGAAAAAACAGTCATGCAGAAGTTTAAAAAAGCACATTATGAAATTTTCTCTATTTTTTCCAATATTCAAGAGGGATTGGAAGATATTTGATTTTCATAAATTTTTTTGTTCTTTAAGTCTTCACCAATCGCAACTTTTCCAACTTATAGCATCAAAATAGACATTGAAGAATAAGCTAATAATTCAAAAAGATACAGTGAAAGTTTCCTTTTATTTTTCGAATTTTTAGGTTCATAACACTATCGGAAAATATTACCCGATTTCAATAAATTATTCTTTTTAACTATTATTATTATTATTATTACTATTATTAATTATTTCTGTATTATTCGCAGCTTTCCCACGCTATAACTACTCGTAAAATTTTTTTTTGATTTCTTTCACCCCACCCTATACAGATTTCTTTACTCACTAAAAGAATTGTGTAACCTTAAAAAATATTGTGTACTCCATAAATACGATGGCAGCAGTGTTGCCTCTACTGCTATGGAGTAACTTAACCAATATATCTGGTTTAAAGTATAACCCCCCATCACTTGTGAAAGGTTACACCATGGTAATATAACTATATCGTAACGTTTCGCCAATTTCTGGAAACGGTTACACCAGAGTTCTCCGTGAAAAGAAAAAAGAGCATTCATCAGGCTGGATGATTACTTTCAACAATTCATTTTTAATGTTAGTGAAGTTCATGCTTTCTCAGCACCAATCAACTTCATACAAATTCGGAAGTTATTTTAATAACACACGATAAGATCGAGCCCCGAACTGCGAACTAACCGCGTACAAAGAGCTCTCAAAGCAAGTACATTTTACCTCTGGTCCCGTTAAAGCACATTTTGATTACGTTCATAAGACTTTGAGAGCTCTGCGCAGATGTTTGTCTTAATGTATGCGCTTTGAATAATAACCCATTAATTTTTACACTTAGTGTAACTCTACACGGGCTACGTGAAACTTTCTTCCAACAATTATTTCCTTTAAATCAGAATAGCTTACTCCAAAAATTGTTCAACGTCACACTCTTTAACCCATTAATGCCTGACATTTTTTTTTACAGATATTTTGTGTACTGGTTACAAACAGTGTTTAATGGACAAGAAAAATAATAAAAAAAATACAATGTAAAAAATATTTTTTTTTATTAAGGAAAGAACAATCGCCCCTTAAAAGTTACGATAGACCCCAGAGGGTACATACTTTTTTTACTAAAATTTTTTTCTGCCTACGATATAATATTTAAAAAGACATTTTATAAGAAGAAATAAAATCAGCAATTACCATAAACTGGGAAGCTAGGAATAATTTTGAAAACTTAGCTTTTTTTCTTGAGATTGTGAACGGTGTCATTTTTGACAAAGATCATATTAAAACTGCTACAGAGCACACTTTACAAAGGTTATGTGCTGCAATCTGTTAATAAAGAATTGAAACAATACCAAGGTACTAATTGAACACTATTATTTGGTTGAAATGTTCATTTTATGGAAATTCATATCCTTTTTGAACCGTCGCTAAAAAGGGACGTTAGGTAGTAATGGGTTAACATTGGTAACTATACAAAACATTTTTACAGTGCTGCATAGATAATTGAAGGACTTGGTGGATGAAGGGGCTAAGTTACATTTTAAAAAATGAACACTCTGAACAATGATAAGCAATGGATACAGGTAAGCAAATAAAACTTAGTACATCACAAAGAATATGTTAATAGACCAATGTCATGCGTACACTAACGACAAAACCAGAAAACAGAAAATCTGCAACAACTGCAGCAGTAAAACTTTAATTGCTCGCAATTTTTGTTTTGTCACCTAACCCCATCATCTCCCAAGCCCTTCAGTTTTATTATAGCTTAATGCATTATTGTATACATTTTAAAGTATTCCACTTTATTAGTGTTCTTTTCGTGCAATATTTAGAGTAAAAAAATCGAAAGAGGTAGTGAAAAACTGTAGCTTTTATATATAACAAGGAGTAATTAATTATAAAACGCAGAAATTTGAAGAGAAAAAAAACGAGTGTTTCAAACATTGAAATCCTATTTGTCTGAAACATTTTTATTGGTATGGATTTTAAGAATAATATCCGTTACATTAGGCATGAGAAAATAAAATCTTGCGCCATATCGTGTATAAAGTACGAGTAGTTTGTTTCGTATAAAAGATACCTTTATAGCGTAGACACTCTGCGGCACATTACAAATTATAATTTTGATATTTCAACATAGACTTTTGTAACATTAATCATAGGGATGCCATCTTTATTTTTTCTAATTGATGAAATCGAGGAATAAGGAAAATGCGAAAGAACCTGTATTAAATATGATATACGACTTATTCCGAAAAATTTACTGATCTGTATTGCTATTCAATTTTTTTTTCGTAAATTCGTGCATTAATTCTCCATTGTCTTTCCGGTAATAATTTTAAAGTGCAGGCAGTACAAGGAATTCGTGGTTGATTATATGACGCATTAAATTCTCTTACGAAGAGTCTGTTTTAAATAGGAAGCCGGCATTATGAAAAAAGTTTTCAGAACGATTCAGAACCGAACTTGGAAAGCCTTTTTTGTACCATAAAACTTTCACTCTCTCTCTCTTTCTTGTACGATGCATGCGTCGGGTTCGCTTCTTTAAAGAAATCTAGGATTCGAGCCAAACTTTTGTACCGACTTTAGAAGGGGAGATTAAAACTTACCTTCAGTAGATAGCTTTTTTTTTAAAAAATCGTACAATACGGTGTAGGGTAGATCGACAAGTGAATGAACACGTGAGCTCAAATTCATTTTTTTTTTTAATTAACACTGCTAAAATCTAGTACTTGGAACATGACAGTGAAAACATTTCAACTAATATGTGTATTAAGCAGTAATTTACCGGCCTGTCGTTGGTAAGATAATTTTATATTAGCAACCATTTTTTTTAACTCTTACATTTTTTAAGAGTATATCTTCCTCAATCGCGGTTACTCCCTGTTCCGGACTGATGAGTCCATAATAAGGACAAAATTGTATGCTATGGACGGAATAATCGAATTAACGGTGTATCGCATGTAATTTGTGTATTGCTTAATATTCTCAGTTTACCGTAATTGATATCATCATCTATGTATTTATTTATTTTTCGTTGAGAATACATTTCTTCGCACTCTGGTTGAAAAAAATTTAGGGATAAATGAAATCCAAAAGTTCAATCACATTGCAAAATATTCGTATTGAAGAGTGGATGGGAAATGTATCGCCAATTTTATATATTCCAAGCTTTAATAATTCCCCCGAAAGTGTCTTTGAAATGAAGAAAATCCACCGAAAAGGAAATTATGTCGTCAAAAAGAAATCCATTTCATTCCACATAGATTGGAGACATCTGTTATCAACCATTTTTTGCCTTCATTAGTTTTTCTCAGAATGGAATAAACTAATAAATTTTTACAAAGAACGAAAATAAGCAAAACCATGAGTTGCCATTCAAAATTACCCCTAATTTTTTTTTTTTTTTTAAATAATCTATGCGGCGCACATTAAATATCAGTTGAAAATAAATAAATAAATACGTGTGCAGAAAAGTAAAAGAGCGATTCCATACCAAATCACCGAAAGAAAAAAAAGTTGGTCGCACGACCGACTCGGATTTTTTTTGGTACACAGATTGATAGTATAGAGGTATGAAAAAGCCCAAAAGGAAAGTTACCTGCTCCCACTTATTTCTGAGATACATGCCCTCAAAGTTTGTCCGCCACGTCAAAATACTAAAAAAGTGATGTATTTAATCATTTTTTATAAAAAATCGTACTCATGCAAAATAAAAGTGTTAGATATCTATGGAAACTAGTTACTCCAGCATTCGAAAAACAATACTAAGAATGTTCATAATGAAAATTGCTAGGGTACAGGGCTCTCTTGAAAGTTTGTCACCACAAAAACTAGATTTTTGCAGTATTTTGCCTAAAATTCAAGGCATTTAATTACAAAAAAAAGAAAAAAAAAACAAAGAAAAAAAAGAAAAAAAAAGAAATAAATAATGAAACAACAAAAGATAAAAAAAAAAAAAAAAAAAAAAGAAAAAAAAAAAGAAAGAAAAAAAAAAGAAAAAGAAAAGAAAAAGAGAAAAAAAAAAAATAAAGAAAATAAAAAAATAAAAAAATAGAAAAAAAAAGAAGAAAAAAAAAAGCATAAAAAAAAGCCGAAAAAAAATAAAAAAATAAAAAAAAAAGATAAAAAGAAAAAAAAACAAAAAAAAAAACAAAACACAAAAGAAAAGAACTAAAAAAAAAAGAAAAAAAAACAGAAACAAAAAATAAAACAGACAAAAAGAAAATCAAAAAGAAACAAAAATCAATAGAAAAATAATAACACATAAAGAAAAAAAAAAAAAAGAGTAATCAAAAATAAATATCTGAACATAGAATAACAGAAAAAGTAAAAAAAACAAAAAGAAAAAAACAAAAAAAAAAAATAAAAAAAAAAAAAATAAATAAAAGAAAAAAAAAGATAAAAAAAAAACAATAAAGAAAACAAGAAGAACAAAAAAATGCAAAAAAAAAAATAAAAAAAAAAAAAAAAAAAAAAAAAAAAAAAAAAAAAAAAAAAAAAAAAAAAAAAAAAAAAAAAAAAAAAAAAAAAAAAAAAAATAAAAAAAAAAAAAAAAAAAAAAAAAAAAAAAAAAAAAAAAAAAAAAAAAAAAAAAAAAAAAAAAAAAAAAAAAAAAAAAAAAAAAAAAAAAAAAAAAAAAAAAAAAAAAAAAAAAAAAAAAAAAAAAAAAAAAAAAAAAAAAAAAAAAAAAAAAAAAAAAAAAAAAAAAAAAAAAAATAAAAAAAAAAAAAAAAAAAAAAAAAAAAAAAAAAAATAAAAAAAAAAAAAAAAAAAAAAAAAAAAAAAAAAAAAAAAAAAAAAAAAAAATAAAAAAAAAAAAAAAAAAAAAAAAAAAAAAAAAAAAAAAAAAAAAAAAAAAAAAAAAAAAAAAAAAAAAAAAAAAAAAAAAAAAAAAAAAAAAAAAAAAAAAAAAAAAAAAAAAAAAAAAAAAAAAAAAAAAAAAAAAAAAAAAAAAAAAAAAAAAAAAAAAAAAAAAAAAAAAAAAAAAAAAAAAAAAAAAAAATAAAAAAAAAAAAAAAAAAAAAAAAAAAAAAAAAAAAAAAAAAAAAAAAAAAAAAAAAAAAAAAAAAAAAAAAAAAAAAAAAAAAAAAAAAAAAAAAAAAAAAAAAAAAATAAAAAAAAAAAAAAAAAAAAAAAAAAAAAAAAAAAAAAATAAAAAAAAAAAAAAAAAAAAAAAAAAAAAAAAAAAAAAAAAAAAAAAAAAAAAAAAAAAAAAAAAAAAAAAAAAAAAAAAAAAAAAAAAAATAAAAAAAAAAAAAAAAAAAAAAAAAAAAAAAAAAAAAAAAAAAAAAAAAAAAAAAAAAAAAAAAAAAAAAAAAAAAAAAAAAAAAAAAAAAAAAAAAAAAAAAAAAAAAAAAAAAAAAAAAAAAAAAAAAAAAAAAAAAAAAAAAAAAAAAAAAAAAAAAAAAAAAAAAAAAAAAAAAAAAAAAAAAAAAAAAAAAAAAATAAAAAAAAAAAAAAAAAAAAAAAAAAAAAAAAAAAAAAAAATAAAAAAAAAAAAAAAAAAAAAAAAAAAAAAAAAAAAAAATAAAAAAAAAAAAAAAAAAAAAAAAAAAAAAAAAAAAAAAAAAAAAAAAAAAAAAAAAAAAAAAAAAAAAAAAAAAAAAAAAAAAAAAAAAAAAAAAAAAAAAAAAAAAAAAAAAAAAAAAAGAAAAAAAAAAAAAAAAAAAAAAAAAAAAAAAAAAAAAAAAAAAAAAAAAATAAAAAAAAAAAAAAAAAAAAAAAAAAAAAAAAAAAAAAAAAAAAAAAAAAAAAAAAAAAAAAAAAAAAAAAAAATAAAAAAAAAAAAAAAAAAAAAAAAAAAAAAAAAAAAAAAAAAAAAAAAAAAAAAAAAAAAAAAAAAAAAAAAAAAAATAAAAAAAAAAAAAAAAAAAAAAAAAAAAAAAAAAAAGAAAAAAAAAAAAAAAAAAAAAAAAAAAAAAAAAAAAAAAAAAAAAAAAAAAAAAAAAAAAAAAAAAAAAATAAAAAAAAAAAAAAAAAAAAAAAAAAAAAAAAAAAAAAAAATAAAAAAAAAAAAAAAAAAAAAAAAAAAAAAAAAAAAAAAAAAAAAAAAAAAAAAAAAAAAAAAATAAAAAAAAAAAAAAAAAAAAAAAAAAAAAAAAAAAAAAAAAAAAAAAAAAAAAAAAAAAAAAAAAAAAAAAAAAAAAAAAAAAAAAAAAATAAAAAAAAAAAAAAAAAAAAAAAAAAAAAAAAAAAAAAAAAAAAAAAAAAAAAAAAAAAAAAAAAAAAAAAAAAAAAAAAAAAATAAAAAAAAAAAAAAAAAAAAAAAAAAAAAAAAAAAAAAAAAAAAAAAAAAAAAAAAAAAAAAAAAAAAAAAAAAAAAAAAAAAAAAAAAAAAAAAAAAAAAAAAAAAAAAAAAAAAAAAAAAAAAAAAAAAAAAATAAAAAAAAAAAAAAAAAAAAAAAAAAAAAAAAAAAAAAAAAAAAAAAAAAAAAAAAAAAAAAAAAAAAAAAAAATAAAAAAAAAAAAAAAAAAAAAAAAAAAAAAAAAAAAAAAAAAAAAAAAAAAAAAAAAAAAAAAAAAAAAAAAAAAAAAAAAAAAAAAATAAAAAAAAAAAAAAAAAAAAAAAAAAAAAAAAAAAAAAAAAAAAAAAAAAAAAAAAAAAAAAAAAAAAAAAAAAAAAAAAAAAAAAAAAAAAAAAAAAAAAAAAAATAAAAAAAAAAAAAAAAAAAAAAAAAAAAAAAAAAAAAAAAAAATAAAAAAAAAAAAAAAAAAAAAAAAAAAAAAAAAAAAATAAAAAAAAAAAAAAAAAAAAAAAAAAAAAAAAAAAAAAAAAAAAAAAAAAAAAAAAAAAAAAAAAAAAAAAAAAAAAAAAAAAAAAAAAAAAAAAAAAAAAAAAAAAAAAAAAAAAAAAAAAAAATAAAAAAAAAAAAAAAAAAAAAAAAAAAAAAAAAAAAAATAAAAAAAAAAAAAAAAAAAAAAAAAAAAAAAAAAAATAAAAAAAAAAAAAAAAAAAAAAAAAAAAAAAAAAAAAAAAAAAAAAAAAAAAAAAAAAAAAAAAAAAAAAAAAAAAAAAAAAAAAAAAAAAAAAAAAAAAAAAAAAAAAAAAAAAAAAAAAAAAAAAAAAAAAAAAAAAAAAAAAAAAAAAAAAAAAAAAAAAAAAAAAATAAAAAAAAAAAAAAAAAAAAAAAAAAAAAAAAAAAAAAAAACAAAAAAAAAAAAAAAAAAAAAAAAAAAAAAAAAAAAAAAAAAAAAAAAAAAAAAAAAAAAAAAAAAAAAAAAAAAAAAAAAAAAAAAAAAAAAAAAAAAAAAAAAAAAAAAAAAAAAAAAAAAAAAAAAAAAATAAAAAAAAAAAAAAAAAAAAAAAAAAAAAAAAAAAAAAAAAAAAAAAAAAAAAAAAAAAAAAAAAAAAAAAAAAAAAAAAAAAAAAAAAAAAAAAAAAAAAAAAAAAAAAAAAAAAAAAAAAAAAAAAAAAAAAAAAAAAATAAAAAAAAAAAAAAAAAAAAAAAAAAAAAAAAAAAAAAAAAAAAAAAAAAAAAAAAAAAAAAAAAAAAAAAAAAAAAAATAAAAAAAAAAAAAAAAAAAAAAAAAAAAAAAAAAAAAAAAAAAAAAAAAAAAAAAAAAAAAAAAAAAAAAAAAAAAAAAAAAAATAAAAAAAAAAAAAAAAAAAAAAAAAAAAAAAAAAAAAAAAAAAAAAAAAAAAAAAAAAAAAAAAAAAAAAAAAAAAAAAAAAAAAATAAAAAAAAAAAAAAAAAAAAAAAAAAAAAAAAAAAAAAAAAAAAAAAAAAAAAAAAAATAAAAAAAAAAAAAAAAAAAAAAAAAAAAAAAAAAAAAAAAAAAAAAAAAAAAAAAAAAAAAAAAAAAAAAAAAAAAAAAAAAAAAAAAAAAAAAATAAAAAAAAAAAAAAAAAAAAAAAAAAAAAAAAAAAAAAAAAAAAAAAAAAAAAAAAAAAAAAAAAAAAAAAAAAAAAAAAAAAAAAAAAAAAAAAAAAAAAAAAAAAAATAAAAAAAAAAAAAAAAAAAAAAAAAAAAAAAAAAAAAAAAAAAAAAAAAAAAAAAAAAAAAAAAAAAAAAAAAAAAAAAAAAAAAAAAAAAAAAAAAAAAAAAAAAAAAAAAAAAAAAAAAAACAAAAAAAAAAAAAAAAAAAAAAAAAAAAAAAAAAAAAAAATAAAAAAAAAAAAAAAAAAAAAAAAAAAAAAAAAAAAAAAAAAAAAAAAAAAAAAAAAAAAAAAAAAAAAAATAAAAAAAAAAAAAAAAAAAAAAAAAAAAAAAAAAAAAAAAAAAAAAAAAAAAAAAAAAAAAAAAAAAAAAAAAATAAAAAAAAAAAAAAAAAAAAAAAAAAAAAAAAAAAAAAAAAAAAAAAAAAAAAAAAAAAAAAAAAAAAAAAAAAAAAAAAAAAAAAAAAAAAAAAAAAAAAAAAAAAAAAAAAAAAAAAAAAAAAAAAAAAAAAAAAAAAAAAAAAAAAAATAAAAAAAAAAAAAAAAAAAAAAAAAAAAAAAAAAAAAAAAAAAAAAAAAATAAAAAAAAAAAAAAAAAAAAAAAAAAAAAAAAAAAAAAAAAAAAAAAAAAAAAAAAAAAAAAAAAAAAAAAAAAAAAAAAAAAAAAAAAAAAAAAAAAAAAAAAAAAAAAATAAAAAAAAAAAAAAAAAAATAAAAAAAAAAAAAAAAAAAAAAAAAAAAAAAAAAAAAAAAAAAAAAAAAAAAAAAAAAAAAAAAAAATAAAAAAAAAAAAAAAAAAAAAAAAAAAAAAAAAAAAAAAAAAAAAAAAAAAAAAAAAAAAAAAAAAAAAAAAAAAAAAAAAAAAAAAAAAAAAAAAAAAAAAAAAATAAAAAAAAAAAAAAAAAAAAAAAAAAAAAAAAAAAAAAAAAAAAAAAAAAAAAAAAAAAAAAAAAAAATAAAAAAAAAAAAAAAAAAAAAAAAAAAAAAAAAAAAAAAAAAAAAAAAAAAAAAAAAAAAAAAAAAAAAAAAAAAAAAAAAAAAAAATAAAAAAAAAAAAAAAAAAAAAAAAAAAAAAAAAAAAAAATAAAAAAAAAAAAAAAAAAAAAAAAAAAAAAAAAAAAAAAAAAAAAAAAAAAAAAAAAAAAAAAAAAAAAAAAAAATAAAAAAAAAAAAAAAAAAAAAAAAAAAAAAAAAAAAAAAAAAAAAAAAAAAAAAAAAAAAAAAAAAAAACAAAAAAAAAAAAAAAAAAAAAAAAAAAAAAAAAAAAAAAAAAAAAAAAAAAAAAAAAAAAAAAAAAAAAAAAAAAAAAAAAAAAAAAAAAAAAAAAAAAAAAAAAAAATAAAAAAAAAAAAAAAAAAAAAAAAAAAAAAAAAAAAAAAAAAAAAAAAAAAAAAAAAAAAAAAAAAAAAAAAAAAAAAAAAAAAAAAAAAAAAATAAAAAAAAAAAAAAAAAAAAAAAAAAAAAAAAAAAAAAAAAAAAAAAAAAAAAAAAAAAAAAAAAAAAAAAAAAAAAAAAAATAAAAAAAAAAAAAAAAAAAAAAAAAAAAAAAAAAAAAAAAAAAAAAAAAAAAAAAAAAAAAAAAAAAAAAAAAAAAAAAAAAAAAAAAAAAAAAAAAAATAAAAAAAAAAAAAAAAAAAAAAAAAAAAAAAAAAAAAAAAAAAAAAAAAAAAAAAAAAAAAAAAAAAAAAAAAAAAAAAAAAAAAAAAAAAAAAAAAAAAAAAAAAAAAAAAAAAAAAAAAAAAAAAAAAAAAAATAAAAAAAAAAAAAAAAAAAAAAAAAAAAAAAAAAAAAAAAAAAAAAAAAAAAAAAATAAAAAAAAAAAAAAAAAAAAAAAAAAAAAAAAAAAAAAAAAAAAAAAAACAAAAAAAAAAAAAAAAAAAAAAAAAAAAAAAAAAAAAAAAAAAAAAAAAAAAAAAAAAAAAAAAAAAAAAAAAAAAAAAAAAAAAAAAAAAAAAAAAAAAAAAAAAAAAAAAAAAAAAATAAAAAAAAAAAAAAAAAAAAAAAAAAAAAAAAAAAAAAAAAAAAAAAAAAAAAAAAAAAAAAAAAAAAAAAAAAAAAAAAAAAAAAACAAAAAAAAAAAAAAAAAAAAAAAAAAAAAAAAAAAAAAAAAAAAAAAAAAAAAAAAAAAAAAAAATAAAAAAAAAAAAAAAAAAAAAAAAAAAAAAAAAAAAAAAAAAAAAAAAAAAAAAAAAAAAAAAAAAAAAAAAAATAAAAAAAAAAAAAAAAAAAAAAAAAAAAAAAAAAAAAAAAAAAAAAAAAAAAAAAAAAAAAAAAAAAAAAAAAAAAAAAAAAAAAAAAAAAAAAAAAAAAAAAAAAAAAAAAAAAAAAAAAAAAAAAAAAAAAAAAAAAAAAAAAAAAAAAAAAAAAAAAAAAAAAAAAAAAAAAAAAAAAAAAAAAAAAAATAAAAAAAAAAAAAAAAAAAAAAAAAAAAAAAAAAAAAAAAAAAAAAAAAAAAAAAAAAAAAAAAAAAAAAAAAAAAAAAAAAAAAAAAATAAAAAAAAAAAAAAAAAAAAAAAAAAAAAAAAAAAAAAAAAAAAAAAAAAAAAAAAAAAAAAAAAAAAAAAAAAAAAAAAATAAAAAAAAAAAAAAAAAAAAAAAAAAAAAAAAAAAAAAAAAAAAAAAAAAAAAAAAAAAAAAAAAAAAAAATAAAAAAAAAAAAAAAAAAAAAAAAAAAAAAAAAAAAAAAAAAAAAAAAAAAAAAAAAAAAAAAAAAAAAAAAAAAAAAAAAAAAAAAACAAAAAAAAAAAAAAAAAAAAAAAAAAAAAAAAAAAAAAAAAAAAAAAAAAAAAAAAAAAAAACAAAAAAAAAAAAAAAAAAAAAAAAAAAAAAAAAAAAAAAAAAAAAAAAAAAAA
>JAXGGA010015182.1:0-29898 GCA_038373865.1 Uloborus plumipes
GTTCCGCGCATAAGTGTGGCGCAGCTGGCGTCACTCAGAACATGCAAATAAGGCTTGTTTTAAAAGCGTGTTGTGAAGCTCGTGAGAATTATTTTTCCGTGAAATGTGACGAATTGCGTTCATGTTAGCCAGGAATACCTTTAAGAAGACGAAGAAGCCATTATCAACAGCTCACCGAGTTTAAACGAGGTGGTACAAATTGGCTACGAGAAGGTGGATTTTTATTTCGCGATATTGCAGAAAGACTTCGGTGGAAATGTTTCCACCATGCATGATTATTGGAATCTATGGGCAAGGGTTGGTACTACCTCAAGAAGATCGAGTTCCGAGCTGCCACGTGGCACGACTGAGAAGGAAGATCGCCGAATCTTGCGTACGGCTGTGGCGCATCGTACTGCATCTGCGGCTGACATTCGAGCTGCAATTCGTACCTTCGTGACCCAAGGAACGGTAAGAAACTGTTTACTTCAAGGACAACTCCGAGACAGGCAGCCTGTAGCTGGTATTCCATTGACTGCAAACCATTGCCTTTTCCGACGGCAGTGGTGCCACAACAGAGCTCACTGGAGGTCGGAGTGGAGATCTGTTGTAACTTTTGATGAAAACAGATTCTGAATTAGTGCCAGTGGTGGCTTTATATTGGTCAGAAGGAGGCCAGGGAACTGCCTGCATACAAGCGGTCTACGGCCTAGACACACGGGACTCACACCTGGAGTTATGGTCTCTGGAGCAATTTCCTACGACAGCAGGGACATTCTTGTGGTTATCCCAAACTCACTGACTGAAAATTTGTCATCAGTCTGTTAATTTAACCAGTAGTACAGCCCTTCATGAGTAGCATTCAAGGGGGCGTTTTCCAACCGGATAACGCTCGCCCTCACATCGCTGCTGCAACGCAATGTGCTCTACAGAGTGCTGACATGTTACCATGACCTGCAAAATCACCAGGTCTGTCTCCAATTGATAACGTATGGGATATCATGGGATGGCACCTCGAGCAGCCTCATGGTCAGCAATGACGGTCCTAGTATTGACACAGCAAGTGCAACAAGCATGGAACTCCATACCACAAAGTGACATTCGGCCCTTGTATGACATAATGCATGTACGCTTGCAGGCTTGCCTTCAAAATTCTGGAGGTTACACCCTCTATTAAATTAACACAATTTCACATTTGCACAGCATTTTCTTGAGCTTAAATTAGCCAGTGATCTTGTACATGTAATCAATTAAACATGTTAACTAGACAATTGCATTACCCAAATTTCATTACTCTACGGCAATTTTTTCTTGGTGTTGGGATTTTTTTTTTCCGCCAGTGTATAAGCAATGCTCAAAAAAGCCAGATATAAATAAATTTTATTATTATTTGTTTTTTATCTTAATTTTTAATTTTGTTAATAAACTACAATCTCTAGCTTCTCTGTTTTGGGTTCCTATACTTTTCCCCTTTCTCAAGGTTATACTAAAGATTGTACTATGCTTTTTTTTTTCTCGTGGGAATATTTTTAGTAAGACTTTTTTAATGCATGTGATGCCTAGTAAATAAAAAAGTAATTTCATTGCTCCTTTACATTTCTTAAATGTTTTCTGTTCGTTTAAAAATTCCGTATCAAAATATTCGTTATTGCCGCAGAGGAATAACGTACATAAGAACAAAATCCGAGGAAAAAGGTGTAGAAAAAAGAGATCTTTGTTCTTGATAAGTATTTTGCAATTATTAAACTTTTAGAAGTTGGTGTTTTACTGTGACATTTTCTCGTGCTGAACAAATTTTTTTCTGCTTTTACGAAATCGTATTTCTTTTCAATATTTTATTTTCTTATTCGTATTGCTTAGATAAAGTTTTTTCTTTTTAAAACTTGAACTAATTTTTATTCCTTTGTGTATTAACTTTTCTAATACGATTTATTTTTTCCTTTTAGGTAAGTGATTCTAATTTGCTTCCTTAATTATTTTGCATAAACCAGCACTGGTAAGTGTTTTTATGCATTTATTTTATTTGAATTTTTCTTTTAGTGCGTTTCCGGATGCTACGGAGTTTTGAATATAGAAAAAAAAAACTAGTGTGGTTCTATTACTGCTTCCTTTTACGTCTATTAAGTAATCTATATTTTTCAATAACTCAGAGGAATGGAGGGGGAGTGTGTTCTTATGAACAAGAGTTCAAAGCAATACTTCTTAATATACTAACTTTAAAAACATTTTTCTACACTTATAAAACTATGTGGTAAACGTAAAGAAGTGTAGTAGATTTTAAATGCAGTGTTAATAAGAAGTGAGGTTTTTATTAGCGTCTGCGATCTAAAGCAACATAAAATTGTATGGAATTTGTATAAAGAACAAAAATGCAATATCTTAGAGCAAGAAAACATTTAAAAGAATTACACCACTTCTAGTTAAAAATATGTGAAAAAGTGTTTTACAGAGATAAATTTTCTAAATATCGACAGTTTTAACATGATTCAATGTGTCACTCGTTTAACATTGCCAAAAGCGCCAAACTTAAACCAGATTTTTTTTAAAAAAATGGGGACCATATATCATCAAGTGCTCGGCAAAGAATTACATCACTTAAATCGGTATTGAAATTAATACATCTGGATAAAATTCTGTATTGAATGTTGACCAATTTGCCTCGAAAAGGTACAAAAGACCCTTTCTAGAACTTCCGAATGCATTCAAATGAAGGTATGCACAACTAGACCTCAATAGAATTTTACCTGAAAGAGTTCAACTTTTTACGTCTTAATGCTGTTGAGCTATACGAAATACATAAACACATACATAAGCAATTACACATGTGAATTCAGATGTCACATGAAAACTCGTTATAGCTATCTCGAGAATGGTCAAAACCAATATTTCGACTGTCTATTTGGTAGCGTCTTATAATGCATTTTTAAAAAATGATTTTTTTATGGGGCACCCCTTTAACTGCTTCTTTTAAATGAAAAAACACAGAAAAATGTTTTATTCAATGTGAACAAAACTTAAGGGGTATCAGTGATTTTCATCGTGAAAATATATGGTGTAAAAATTAACTCTATTTTTTCTATTGTTCTATTTTTTAATTAACATGAAATTGAGTTAGGTAAGGAAGCAACAAGTATTTGTCTTCTTATATGTGCAATAACATTATATGAATTTCACGGTTATATGTAAAAGCCATTTCGGAGTTTGTCTCTTCAGAAATGTGGTCTTCAAGAAGAGTTAAAGAAGCATTCTCTCGTGACAAGTAGATGCCAACTTGATGCAACAGTTTAAAGTTTGACATTTTCCATCTTGTAAGCGAAAATGCTTTTCGGAAACGTATGTGCTGTTGTTGTGTTCATGATAAAGGGTAAAATAGTGCAGCTTCAGTAGAGATGTAAAAGATGTGAGGCCCTAAAGGGCTGAAGTCTGACTTTGTCTCTGCCTACTTTGCTTTAGCTGGGCATAAAGGAATGGCCTTCACGCCTAGGGTAACCCTGCCAGGAGTAAATACTCCCGACGTACTTCACCCATTCCGCCCAAGGACACTCCCCCGCCACGTTGAGGCAGCAAAGTAGGACTTTGGGGGAGTCAGGAACATATGAGCAAATCTGGGTATGAGTAAATCTGGGTAGTTAGTGTTCTTCAGAGTCAGTCAAAATACTTGCACTTACAGAAGATGCCAAATAAAACTTGACTTTCATGAGACTTCATTTAAATTTTTCACTTTGATGGAACATGAAAAACAGGATGAATATTAGGGGGTGACCCTAGGTCTGCGAACGTATAGTATCCAATTTATGCAGCCTCATCTAAAAGAAAAAAAAGCATTAAGTTTTCATTGTAAAACATTCTCATATCACTTTCAAGACCAAAAAAAAAAGTAATCGAATAGGATTATTACCTTGTAATAATTGTTTAAACGACGATTTTACCGATACACATTCAGTTGTTAGTCATCAAAATTAGCATAAAAACATCCCGGCTGGTAGAGTTTAAAAGTATTCGTATCCATGATTTTCAAGTGGTGAAACGGTAAGTAGATACATAACTCTAGCTATCATCTCTCGATATTTTAATTTTCCCTTCCGGAAAAATTCGCATGCGTCTGAATATAATGAGAGTAAAAAGGCATAATAAAACAAAGAAGCTAATGTCGTCTGCAGCTTTTCCAAAAGAAGGAAACTCAGGAATTGTTTGCACGCAGATCCACTGGACGCCAACTTAGTTTCATATTCAGAGGAATGTTTCCTGATGCATATATTCATGAGTGGAAATAAATGCAAGAGGAGAGACTGAGTTGGCAGAAATTCTTGAACGACGAGTGACACCTGATGCAATATCCTTCCTTGGCACGGTTGAATCTCCACGGAAAAGACAAAGATCACTGTCTGACGTTTCAAAATTAATTTGGATTCATCAGTTTGTGTTGACCAGGAAATGACGATGTTTCAAGCGTCGATTTCGTAGTAGAAGAAAAGCGTGCTTTTGTCAACCAAAGCCGAAGTTAAATATTTCGTTAGCGTAAAGTCACAGTTAAAGCGTTTTGGGTCTTAGTTAATTGTGTCTATACTGCAAAACATGTAGTTTTTTACAGTATAATATTTGTAGCCGAGGTTCCAATTTAAAACCAACATGCACAGTAATAAACTAAAACTAGCACTTTTAGTGTTTTACTGAAAATTTAGCAATTTTGCAGGTTATTGCCGTAAAATTTAGCTGTATTATACTGTAAAAACAACAGTATAATACTGGCAGCAAAGTTTCCAGTTTAAAACTGTGGAATGCATGGTGATAAACTGTAATATTAGCAATTTTACGGTTTATCACTGTAAAATGGATATTTCACTATTTAATACTGTAAAATTAGTAATTTTAAACTTATTACTGTGAAATTAGCTTTTTTTAGTTTATTACTATAAAATGAGCTATTTTATACTGTAAAAACAACGTTCATTTTTTACAGTGTAGCTTTCAGGTTCTCAGCCATTTACTATTTGGAAACTGTTAGCATAAAAGTAAAAAGCTAACTTTGAACTGGATGATTGTGTGTGTATTTATGATCTAACCTGAGAGGTGACTGAGACAGATAAATTTTAATGAACAAAAATCTAGAGTTTATTTTTACAAAACCCTTAAGCACATATTCGTGCATCCAGAAAACAGAAATTTAGTATATACTTATTATACAGGGAAGTTGTTGCAGAAATCCAGTCCCCAGCGGACATCAAAACCAGCTGAATCAAATTTATACGTTGTTTTCCTGTTGGTGGTAGTCTTGATAAAAAATCGCCGTAACAAAGACGTGAAACTTCTCACGGGCAGGCGTCAAACGAACCACAACGCAGCACTCAGCAACAGTCCAAGTGAGCTCCAGCCAGCAAGCCTCCAATCATCATTGTGCATCCGTCCACTCCACACGGGTTTATATGTGGCTCCACTTGCTCATTTGCATAGACACGCGCATGCTGAATTTACATACAGACTTGAAAAATAATTGCATTAGTGAATTAAGAATCAAAATGGTGTGTAAATGCGGTTAGAATAATTGTTGAAATTTATTTGTTTTTTGTTCCTAAACGAACCACAGCCAGACCACCGGGGACAAACTTAAACATATATATTTTTTTTTTCCGAGTTCTGGAGTGACAAAAATATAATTTTTGCTAACAGAAACATTTTGAGCTTACCGTTTTCTTGAAGAAACCTATTGATGAAAGAGCATGAAAAATAGAAGTCAATAAATTTATGAAATTATTTTTATATGTTTATTTTATCAAAAAATAACTTAATAATATGATAAATAGACACCTGGTGACTTTTTTCCTAAAATATATTTCACGAATGATAAACAAATGTAATTGATAAAATACTTAATTATATTTATTTTCACGAGCAATTCGATCTGTTTTTAAAGTTAAAATTTTACTATAGTCTTGGCGCTTTTTACACTAAATAGCTCGAAATTGTTTAACTTGTCAACGTCTTAGATAATTTCAATTTCTAGTTTTTTTTTTTTTTTTTTTTTTTAAAGGTTGCGTATACGAACAAGTAGTATATTACGCAGCATTATTATCGTTAAGATTACACTGGCCTTAAATGAAAAAAAAAAAGACAAGAAAAGTAATAGATGAACTTTCTCAATTTTTTATGCTAATTTCACAAAAATCCGACTGATCTTACTGATGCTGATTTCTGATGCGTTGCAGTAACAAAACGTTTTTCGGCTTTATCAATCTCTAGCTGACCAAAGCCAATGGTAGATTTACCATGTTGCAAGCAGCGTCCGACTAAATAATAGGGAGAACCAAGGCCATCAATGCTTTGGAGGCCTCTTGAAGATTCAATAGCAGAATGTAGGAGCTAATTTATAAATTTGGGGTCCTGTCAAAATGCATTTCTGAAAGTCCCTTTTCCGTCTCAGCACTATTTAAATCATTTATCATGTTAATTTTTGAATCCTCTTTGGAGCCTTTATGGTCATGGGGTGACTCATAATTGCGATATGGTAAGTCCGCTACCGGCAGAAGAAGTAAAGATATTTCTTTAAGGAAAGTTTTTTTTTTCAATTAAAAAATTGTTTATTATTATTATTTTTCTTTAACCCATTAATGCCTGAGATTTTTTTTTTCAACGATACTTTGTATACTGGTTACAAATAGTGTTTAATGGACAGGAAAAATAGTTAAAAAATTATCATGTAAAAAATAAATTTTTATTTAAGAAAGAAAAATCGTCCCTAAAAAGGGACGCTAGGCAATAGAGGGTACATACTTTTTTTCCAAAATTTTTTTTCCGCATACGATGTAATATTGAAAATGACAATTTATAAGAAGAAATAAAAGCAGCAATTAACATAAACTGGGAAGTAGATTCAGAGTACAAGGAAATATTGGTGTTGTTGAGTATGAAAGTCAGCAAAACATTTGTTCTGCAAACTTACGTATTGCATTTGCTGCATTCCGATAAGCTCTTTTACTTCAATGGGCACATCTTACCTGAGTCTTATTTAAAGAAATAACAACTATCCCCATAATACCTAACTCAACTCCCTTGAGCTCAATGCATGTTGTACAGCAGCTTCTAAAATAAAAATGAAGAGCGGCTACCACCATTTTTAGACTGGATCAAAAACCGGTAGTTCCCGATATTTGATGCATGGGATCCTTTTCCCTATGCAACGATTGTATTGAGCAACCATATATATTTAGTTCATCAATTTCAGTTACTTTCTTTTCGCTATTGGACAATCGCTTAGCCTTTACAATAGGATAAACTCCATTAAGATTCAATGCAATAGTTATGACATTGCTATTATTCCACCGAACCAACGTAATATTTTACCTGTCATCGACATTTATTCAAAACTTCCTCTCTTTTCTTTTTTGAACAACGTAGCTTTAGTTCATGAGCATTTTTTAAACCGATTCTTGCATAAAACCTTGCTGAGACAAATAATCACGTAGGAGCGCAAGAGAAGTAAATAAATTGTCACAGTAGATATCAAAATTGGCATGCTCAGGGAATTCTAAAATTAAATCTGCAACTACTGCCTTCCCTCCCCCTCTTCCCGAACAACAAATGCATATACAATCTTTGAATTCTTCATCAAGGTGAAGTGCTAAGCTGTTGAAACAGCTTAGGGCTTCTTCCCCAACAGTCAGACTAAACAATAATAAACACCTAAATGCATAATGGAAAATTAATTAAATACAACAAATAATTAGTGTTTTAAAGAATTACATTTTTGAAATAGCTTTCTTTCAAAATTTACCTTGAGTATTTTTTGAAATTAAAAAAAAAGAAGAGAAAATATTTAAGAACATTGTATAATTAAGTTTATATATATTAATTAATTTTATTTTCAAAATCTAATTAAATTAAATAAGTTTTAAAAATGACAATTATTGTCTGTTTTTCAGTCTAAAAACATTTACTAACTTCTTTTGATATAAATTATAGATTCTAAGCAAGAAATCAGCAACGGTTAAACAATGCAGCCTTTGGTGCCTAGCGTCCCTTTTTAGGGACGTTCTTAAATTGCTATAAAATCCTAAAAAAATTTAAAATTTACAAAATTGCAAAAAAATGTAAACTAAAACATCGATCAAAGTAGCACATATATCAAACACAGATATATTTACTTGTTAATAACTTTAAAAACTTAGCTTTTTGTTCTTGAGATTGTGAACGATGTAATTTTTGATAAAGATCATAATCAAATGGCTACAGATCACACTTTACAGCGGTTATGTGCTGCAATCTGTTAATACAGAATTGAAGCAATACCAAAGTAATAATTGAACACAATTATCTGGTTGAAATGTTCATTTTTGGAAAATTCAGACACACTTTTTGGACCGTCCCTAAAAAGGGACGTTGGGCATTAATGGGTTAAAATACAGGTATTGTTTGCATAGCTTCTATAATTCAAAGAAGCAGCCTTTAAAAAATTAAGGGCCTTTAAAAAGATGGGACCCCAGGCCCAGCCCTAGTTGACCTGTGTGGTAATCAGGTTGTGTTTGTAGGCGTCGCAACTACATATGTCCCCCACTACCACAAAGGCCCCAAACGAAAAGAGATAATGCACATGACACACATTTTACGGAGCTCTATGGTAGATAAATGATCTCCGAAACAAGCATTGCGACGGGCCCCCGAACCTGTAATTCCAAAGCGGTAAATTTAATTTTTAATATTCTCTGAATTTGTAAAATTTACAGAATATCTATTTTTTTTATCCATTTAATGTTTCATTTTTCTAGGACACCTCTTCCTGCATTTTTTTATCCTCTCCCACCTCACCTGAATGTAAACACTTTTCTTAAAATATATACAATAAATTTCTCCCTTTTTGGAACAATGGTTTTCACTACATTGATATCTGAGCAACGTTTAGTGCCGAAAAAGTCTAAGGATTTAAATGTTAAGTTTATAAAGCTTGTTTGTGTATTATGACGTAGAAAATTTATTACATTTTTTTACTACAGAAAATTACTAAAATAATTGGTTAGTATTCGCAATCGCTCCCGCAATGTCTAAAGTACGAAGCTTTTACTTTTAACAACAATCAGTTTTTACTGCACTTGCAATGATATCGCAGAGAAAACCGTTCTACGGTTAAGTCCGTTGTCTGGGGTAGGGTACGAAAGCGCGAGCTCTCAGTTGGTAAAATCTTTGTACTAAATTATCAAATGCTTTAAAATTTCAATCATAGTAATTAAATGACAATTTTATTACCATGAAAAACGCGTCTAAAACCGTAAAAATATTCGTCTGCATCCAAAATGTTTTTTACTCAATAAGTACTAAAAAACCGAAATTTCAATTTTTATAAAGGTTTCAATGTTTTCAACTAAGCATTTTTTAAAATGCTATACAAATTGAAATTAAAAAGAAAAAAAAATGCTCTCAGATCTTGGCTCGAAACAAGATGTTTAAATAATTTCCTGATAAATATATATTTTATATCAAAGATGTTTAAAAAACGTCATCAGGTGTTACATTAATAATACCACACAATGATGTAACATATATAACCCGTAAATTCAAGGAAAAACATAATTACAAACCAAGAAAATTTGGCCAATCTATTTAAACATTGCTTTTAAATAAATGCTTATGAAAACAAAATGTCCATTTATTATAATGAGGTCAATATTTTGTATCAGTAACTTGGACTATTTATTGCATTAAAAAAAACTTTTTAAGTTCTGGGCATGATAATTAAATAATTTCGTTGATAAACATAATAAATCGTTTATATATTAGATATACAGTTTTTGCATTATATATCACACAAAGATATAAAATGCACTATCACTAACTGAATGAAAAACATTATTCTCTAAAAAGATTTCTCAGGCTGTTTGACTGTCCCCTTCTTTTATCTCGAGAATGTCGGGGCAATATGCACGACACGGCATTTGTTCTTGGAAACTAACTGCGGCGCCAGAGCATGTAACATTTCCCCCGCCTTTCTGAAGGCCATGTCGGAGCTCTTCCTCCAAAAGTAATTAAATTCTGGACAAAAGAAAAGAAACTGACGTATCAAATGGATTTCTTTAACCTCCGGTCCCTTTTATTCACTTGACAACAGAATTTCCTATTTTTTTCCTCTCTGTAATCTGTAAGGTCTTTTCTATGCTTTTTATTAAACTTTGTATTCTGACTTCTCAATTTGAGGAAAATGCTGAAGCTGTCTTTTTGATGAGACGCATATTGTTACTTTCGCGGATTTTTTGAGGTTCTATTGTAGGAAATCACTTTGAGATGCGGCCAGTTGTAAAATTTTGAAAACGATTTTGATGCTTCAAATTTATAAATTTTATCTTGTTTCCGAAACTACTCGGGTGCCCGAGCCCGAGTAGACACATTTAGCCGATTTAAGGCGGAATCAGCACGACTTCCGTTTCAACGAGCACCATTAAGGTGGAAGTCTACTTTAGCTCAGAGCACTCTGTTCGTTTGATTCAGACCAAGGGCCGAGCAAACCCCTGGACTAGTATACCCAGAGGTATCGTTTCACTTGGAAAACTGTGACCAAGACCCTTATTTTACGTCATCCAGCCACCATTGATAACTACGGTGGATCTTTGGTTGGATAGGATCGAACCCGGAACCCTCCGGTTATGAGTCCGACGCCTTACCGATCGGGCTACCACGGCCCAAACTTTATCTTAAACGTTTGCAATGACGAATAAAGTGCTCATCTAGTAAGTTGACTTTCGAAAATGACAAAGATTGTCTCTTTTTTTGGTAAAAGGGTGAATAATTAGCTTCTAATTTAGTTGGGTTACTTTTGCAGTAATTTCTAAACATTATCCCAACACAAATTTTGCGTCAAATACCCTTTCCTGTTAACTGATAAAGAGGTAACCAAGCTCAATGTCGAGGATCAACTTTTCAGAAGAGCATAATATCGGAATGCCCTGACGGGTGGACACCGGACCTCCCAAAAATGTCCTTATTCGGCAAAAATTGCCGACGGCTTTGCAAATTTGAAGAATGTTGCAAATTTTAAATATATTTTTATTTTTTAAAATTGTTTCTTCGTGATGTTCCAAGTCCCTTCGCATCAGATGATATGCATAAACGCAAGGCTGCACATTCGTATTTTATCATTTGGTAAATTTTGAATATCATTCGGCATTTTAAAAATTTTCAGCATGCCGAAAATTTTATTTCAGGGCACCACTGACTATTATAATATTATTTTGGCCCAAACGGAGTTAAAAATTGTTATATATATATTGGAGTTAAGCTATGAACAAATAAGTACAGGTAGTTAAGCAAGAAATATAAAGCTACCGGTTTACTTTATTTGTTTTAATAATTTGATGCCACCCGACGGACACCGGGGGCGCAAGTGAAATAGTCTAATTTTCTTACTCATTAAATCACTTATATATTCATTTATTCATTCATTTTCTCATCTAAATACCTTCATTTATTAATTCACCGATTTATTCATTCATTCGTTTATTTTCTTATTCATTTACTATTTTGTTTAATCATTCTTTTTTCTCATATATTTATCTATTTTTTGGTTTATTGTTTGTATATTTATTCTGATGCCACCCAACGGACAACGTGGCCGCAAGTGAAATAGTATATTTCGTTTACTTATTAAATTACTTACATATTCATTCGTTCATCTAAGTACCTTGATTTATTAATCCACTGATCTTTTCATTCTTTCGCTTATTTTATTATTCATTTACTATTTTGTTTAATCATTCGTTTTTCTAAATTTTTATCTTTTTTTCGCTTTATTGTTTCTATATTTATTCTTTTATTCATTCATTCATTAAGAGGAAAATATTTCTAATGAATGAAATATATATCATTAGAAAAACATTTTCTTTTTAATTTGCTTCGCACATGGTGTAAATAGTATGAGGACCCATATCTGTGGCAAAATGAAATATTTTCATTTTTATTTTAAGGTTCAAGTTTACTACCAAAAATCAATTTCGTAAAATGCATTGTTCGTTTTTATGCAATGTAAGTTCAAAATTGGCAAATTTAAAATTTGCCAATTTTGAAAACGACAAGTTATCTCACTCATTTTACTATGATCTAAATTTCCAATTGTAAATCGGATGGGCAACACTTTTTTAAAGCAAGAATTCTGCTAATTGACTCCATACTCCAACCGCCTAGCTGCGCTCCTGGTCAACGCCGCCGAGAGGCGTCCAACCGTGTCTTTGCCATAGCTTATGTACAGTAAAGTATGAAAAAATTATGCGGCTCATAGAAAATTATCAAATCAGCTCCAGCACTAACTCTGATACTAATTTTTAAAAAGCAATTTTACATCAATAAACTTTTGCAGATTACCGAGAATAAAGTAATAAGAAATTCAGATGAATAATCGTTGAATCATGCTTTTTGAGAACAGAAAACAGTTTGCCTTAACTTCAACTATTGACTGTATGAACATGTAAAAAAATCCTTACTATTCAAATGAAAATGACTTTTAAGTGTTTTGCTGTCTTATTAAGTCCAAATACAATTGAAAAACTTTGACATTTCGTTATCATTTTCCTTTTAAATTCCCACTACTGAAATATTAGAAGTTTACAAGTTTTTAATATAATCCATTACATTAAGAAAACTACAGGGTGCCCAGAAATAATTGACAGCAAAATTTATTTGTGCACAATTTACATTCAAGATATTTTTTACTGTTGGCAACACCTAATAGACTTAGTTGATTCTATGAGCAGTAGTGCAGACGATTCTTTGAATTAAAATCCGTTTCATTCTTTGTATTAGATGGATGCTAAACGCCGTTTAATTCTCGGTACTGCATTTAAAAGGTAAGCTGAATTGTGATTTTTTAAAAAAAATTGAAGTATTTAAATGTGTCAAAGAGATTAATTGAAAGAACTTTAAAATTGTTTAAAGAAACAGGTAGTGTAGAAGTAAGGCATAGTGGTGGAGAAAGCGAAGTGTACGAATAAAAATATTAATAAAATGTGCCCGTGAACGAGTGCATCTGTAGGTGCGTGCCGCTGCAGAAGCCTTTTCAAAACGATTGTTATCCGTGGTTACAGTTAAAGGCGCGAGAAAAGAAACCATTACTTAAACATTGATTAACAATGATGTTACTTTCATTTAACATTTGTTTTGTCATCATAGAAAAATTTGTATTACAGTAATATTTTTTTTTTGAACCGACAGTTATTTGTGGGCACCCTGTATACATAATCAGTAGCGTAGCTATGGGGTCCAGCGCAAACTTCAGAAATTGCGCCCCCCCCCCCCCCGAAATTATCTTTAATACACTATATTTATTATCTTAATCCCCCGCCGTTTTTAAGAAACCTACTCCTCCTGTTTTTGAGAAATAGGTACATACATATTTTTCTCTCTTTAGTTTTTTGCCACAGAAAAATTGCTACTAACAGCGGAGTTATTTTCTGTAATCATAAAATCGTGTTTCAAAAATCTATCCGAAATGTTTATAACAAGAACTCCATGATTTTTGAAATCGTAGAACGTTATTTTTGAAATATAGTAATTAATAAGTTGAAGTGATATCATAAAAAAAACGGTAATAAGTTGAAGTGATATCATAAAAAAGTGGCAAGAAAGAAGCAGAGAGAAAAGGTTTGTTTCTTTTATGTGAATAGGACAGACTGATTTCAGATCAGCCTATTAAATATACTCCAGGCTCCATATAACTAAATTATATCCTGCCAAATAGATTTAAACTAACATCAGTGTATCAACCGAAATGTACCGAAACAAAGTTGCACATTCTGAATGGTTGGTGTTGTAGCGTGGGGGCGCAGTTTGCGCTACTTGGGGCAGTTTATCAAATCTTTGTCTTTTAGTCTGTTTGGACTTGAACAAAAATATTTTTTTCTGTTTTCATTTTTTTTAATCGGTCAAAATGCGCCCCCCTGGCTCCAGCGCCCGTGGCAAGAGCCACTCCTGCAAACCCCTAGCTACGCCACTGTACATAATACACAGATAATGCATGTATTTGATTACATTAAGAAAACTACACATAATACACAGATAATTCATGTATTTGATTACATTAAGAAAACTATACATAATACACAGTACACAGATAATGCATGTATTTGATCACTTATAAGCTTATAACTTATAATAAATTATCACTTATAATAAAAAGAGAAATTCGTTAAAAAGGTCAATTTCCGATTAATCCTTCCATAAGATTAGGTTCTTGTTTCACTAAGTAATAATTTTTTTATCTTGTTTTAAGGCAAACTTTTTCAGCTTCAGTCTTTTACAAGTTCATCCTTAAAGCGAGTTTTAACGGTTTAGTCATAATTTGTACAAAACAAATCTGCGTGGATGTGCATATAGTGTATTAAAGGTAATAAAAAATCGTAATTCATTTGTTTTGAACTACCTTTTAACTAGCAATTGTGTTTTCTGTAAAATTTTTGTAATATAATATCCATCAAAAGACTTCATTATAAAGTTTTTCTCTTATTTAAAACTATTGTAATAACGAATTTATTGGACTACTTTAAACATGGAAAGGTTTTTGTTTCTTTTTTTCATGTTGTTTGGTTTTCCCCCTTTTTTTACAATTAAAATGTTAAAATTTCAATAAGTTTCTAAAACATTGACTCTTCGTTCTACAAAGCAATTTAAAGTAATTCTTTTGGTGCTGCCATCTATTGTTATCTTTTAAATATTTCCACATTTCTAATATCTTTGCGGTGCCTCTTAACAATATTGATCGTTTTACTAATGATAAGTGAAAAGTGTAGATTGTTTCACTATCAACAAATTCATTGAAAAAAGAGTAAAATCATTAAACTTTACTGTTCTAAAAGATCAAAAAAAAAAAGAGTCATTCAATCTTAACAAAAAAAAGATTCCATTTTATAAAATTTATTATGAAATTTCAGCTTATGACAAATGATTTGATATAAATTCCTATTGGGAACACAAAAAATTGAAAGCAGGAAAATATATTCTTGGATGTACTGACGTTTCTTTCAATAATGCGATGTTCTTTTTCTCAAACTTTAATTCAAATAATTTAACATGACAAATTTAAACGTAAGAGCTGTTTGAAATGTGTTCGGAGGAACTTAATACCATGCTTATTGCCGTAAACTACCATTTTTCTTTTTCGAATGATCAGAAACGCCAAACCAAAACGAGTCAATCTACTGCACACAGACTGTTAGTAAACGATAGAACATTATGCTGGAAATTATGAAAATAACACGCTGCGTTTAAAATTACAAACCAAATAGGATTTTTTGACCTTCTTCTGTCAGTTTGTATTATGAAGGATGACGACTCTTTTAAATGCAAACGTTGTCGTGTGCTTTTCAAAATATTTCCGAAAATTTGTATGCTTTAATAAAGTTAAAACCCGAACAAACATACAAATGCAATGCTTGAAATTATTGACGTTTCCCTTTTGTTTGTATGGATTTGATAAATTGCACATAAATCAGTTCAAAAATGAGTACATACGCAAGACCAGTTGAGGTAAATAAAAGCAAAATTTGTTTTTTTAATTTCAGATATTTTCTTTCCTTTTGGGTGAATTTAAAAATCAAGTATTGTGTACTGCATCCAAGAGAGGCATCGCATCCTCATGAGAGGGATTGGATGTAAATCATTTAGCTTGATGAGTATTTGTCAGCAAATAAAATCCTGCATCTAGTTACCCAAACGTGCTTCTATCTACCTAAGAAACTATTTTATGAAAACAGTGATATCCGGTCCCATTAGGATGACTGTGATATATCTGTACCTCAGAACCAGAATGACGTGAGTTCAAAAATGGTTATTTTCACTTTTTGCTGCGTTGTATGTAGAATCTTATTCCGCATCGACTCATGAGAACGTTATTCTAGAAAAGAGCTTCTTTCATAATTATTTAGCAGCGTTAATAGAGCGCGAGTTCCATCCTTTGTATGCATCCAACAATCGTTTTCGCCCTCTACTGAAAAGTGACGAAAATGGACTTACATCAGTCTGGTTCTGAGATACAGATGTGATGATGTGCCAGTAACTGTGACACACAGAATTTGTGTTGCTGTTGTTGTTGTTGCTGTTTCTGAAACCACTCGGGAACCCGAACCCAAGAAGATACATCTACCCGACTTCCGACTACCCGACTTCCCGTCGGAATAAGTGCGGCTTCCGTTTTTGTGAGCACCATTAAGGTGGAAGTCCGATTTAGCTCAGAGTGCTCTGTTCTTTAGATCCCGACAAAGGGCCGATCAAACTCCTGGTCTAGTACCCCCAGAGGTATCGTTTCTCTTGGAGGACTTTGTGACCACGACCCTTATCTTGCGCCGCCAGCCACCACTAGATACAACGGTGGAACTTTGATCGACTAGGATCGAACCCGGGACCCTCCGGTTACGAGTCTGACGAATTACTGATCGGGCTACCACAGCCCACGGAATTCGTTTGCAGACTTAAAAAGTGGCACAGCAATGATGCTTCACCTGCGGCTCGCAGATGACATGACACTAGCTGAATTCTTCAAAATAAAACTGAAATTATTCTAAATGGAAACTTATGTGGAAATTTAACTATTTGCTGACTTTATATTAATTACTGACAGAAAGTATAATTCAAAATATAACATTCTAAAACGATAGGAAGAATGAATAGCTGTCTTCATTTATCTCAGAGTACGGAGTGCATGGGGTAAATGAAAACACCCAAATCAGGGTTGCGCACCGTGAGAAAGGGGGGCTCTGACTTCGCCATTGAAGTTTTTAGAATGTGTGTGCATTGGTATTTTTCTCTTTCGGGGGGCTTTCGTTCTTGAGGAATCTTCGCAGTGTTTTGGGAGATGTTCCATAGCTCCTGGGAGGAACAAGCAGCCTTACCTACATTTGCACATCAAGTACGGCAAGAAGGTTAAATTAATAACTAAATGTTTTTTGTAACCTTTTACATTACAAGTAAAACTAGTTGGAACTTTTATGGCTGTAGGTTTACTAAATTCAATGGCTTTTTTCGCTGTGTCTTTTTGAACAATCATATTGCCTACACATACACAGTTGTTGTCTAGGAACACACGAAACTCTGAATCTCTTCCGCATGCTATCTGGCCATCACGTAGTCGTCTTTTCCCTGATTTTGTTAACTACTAATTTATTATTGAATGATAAGAAGGGAAAATTCATTCATGAGACGTTCATATACATTTCCAATTTTCTTCGTCTATTCATTTACTTTTTTAAAGGAAAAATAGTCAAAAAGATCATTATTTTTTATTATAATTCATCTCACTTTTTAGACTGATCACTCAGATATTGCATTGAGAGCATTTGCTTGAGCCATGTTTCCATGTGCGGCCGTGCATTAGTCAGTTACACCATTTTTTACCAAATTAAGCTTCAAGAAAATTCGAAGCAAAACTTGGTAAAATTGCAATTACACATCAACGTGAATTTATCATATAAAAATCATTCACAAAACTGTGTTTTGTTGTATTTTTAATGCTTAATACACTAAAAATAGTATGGTTCATAAAGTGTTGTCATGTATTAAAAGATTAACATATAGCCTGAGGTAACAAGAAGAAAAACGAAATAAACATTATAATAAGAAAAATTGACCCCCAAAGCCGATCCTCAAAGCATGTTGAGCAAAAACTTATATTCATTATTGACTAAAAACCCTAATCCATGAATTTAACGTTCATCGTGTTAATAGCATTAATGGATTGATATCGAACTTTGCAAAGCTTTACCAGTGTTTAACAAGACGGGTGTATATAAATATTTCTAGACTGCTTTACGACACTGATTCATCTTCAAACAAGGATCACTGAAAGAGACTGATGCTTCTATGGCGCATTTGAATATTATCTGTATTTAAATAAGGGTTGCCTGCAAAATTATACTGAGAGATTGATGAAGATATTATCTTTCGCACTGAAAGATTCCACCACCGAATGCAAATAGAGTCCTACTCTTCGATAATGACAAAGCCGGAGATTACCATAATGGCAGGAATAACTCAAATGGCTCGAATTCCACTAATGGCAAGGATGTCTTTTGGTAGCATGTGAGTCGACTCAACAATAAGAGATCATCACTCAGTTTTGGAAATGCCTAGTCTTAACAAAATGGTAATAGTGGGGAATATTATCGCTATGAGGTCTTAGGTTGCAGTAGCTTATTGAGTCTTAATGATGGTCTAGTATATTGATTTTCGTATCCATTGAGGATGAAAACATTTATGATAGTCTTTTATTGGACTAGTTTTATATATGTTGCTAAATAACGTCATTTTTTCTAATATCTTTGCTTACAAGTTTATTGGTTAAGAAATGACTGAAGCATAGACTGGCTGTCTCTTATGTGAAAGTGATAGGTTTCGCAATATAATAGGATGAAGTCACAATGGTCTGAAATTTCATCCTTATTTTTATTTGAATATTAAAATTGTTTCTAAAGTTATGACAACCCGTAATTACTAGTTTAGTGCGAAATCATAAATTTTTTTATCATTTTAATATTCTTTATTCTGGGCAGCATATCCAACTACAAAGAAATATAATCTGAATATCTAACGGTAAAATGCTAATTTCATTTTCGAAAATGTTAATTGATGATAATTTGAAGCATAATTCTCCACTGCCCTGTTTCCTTGTAGCAATGTTTTATTCGATCAATTTTTTAATGTTTTTGGAGGCTAAAAATTACACTGAACAACAAATTTCAGGTTTTATTCTGTCCTTCATATGAAACTACTGTCTCATGTGTATAAACAAAACGGGCTTACCTCATAAATCAAAACCCAAACTGTCTGGCAAGTACATTTTATGTTAAATACCTACTCCTTATATGAGAAACATACACTGCAAAAAAAAACTTTTGTTTTCACGGTATAATACTGGCTGCAGAGGTTCCAGTTGAAAACCAAAACGCGCAGTAATAAACTGTAAAATTAGCCATTTCACAGTTAATTACTGTATAACTAGCAATTTTACAGTTTATTACCGTGCACTTTACAGCTTTAAACTAGAACCTCGGCTGGCAGTATTATACTGTAAAAACAAGTCTATTTTTAAAAGTGTACACTTTAATCCATCTTAAGTAAACTGCTCAAAAATATTTTGCAAATAAATACAACTAGCTGCTAATGAGTAAGTGTTCGTGAGACATATCAGAAATTTCCTAATTTCTTATCTCAATTAAAAATAAACACGCACTCGTTTAAACGTTTATTTGTAAGCTACTGCCATTGGTTTGAATAATGACCTTTTCGCCCGTTGACCACTTTATCCCACCTGACCCTAGTAGTTTTGATATTCTATTCAACGAAAGAAGTTCACTAAACTACAAGCAGCTGATTGTGTAATATGATTGCTCTGAAGCGAAATGAAAAAGAGATCAAATAAGCTTTATGCTAAAATATTATTGAAATGGAAAAAAAAAGCGTAAATAAGACGCATTATCAAGAAAATACAGCATATAGCTATTTCAAGGCTACAATTTAGCCTCTGCAGGGTGCGAAAGTGCTCATCATAAAGAGAAAATGTCGTGAGAGGATACAACTTCAGCTGCTTGGAATGAACACCTGATGAAAATTAGGCTTGAACTGAGCATCGTGTTGAAAATATTGACTAGTGGAAAAACGCTAGGTTCATTACCGTAGTCAGAATTCAGCGGTTTTTTTTTTTTTTTTTTTTGGGGGGGGGAGGGGTAACACTCGTTAAGAAAATGAAAATTCGGTACGAGGGTAGCCATTTCAGCTTGAATCCAAAGAGTCTGAGGAATTCAATCACCTATGGCTGATTTGCTAAGTCCCTGTAGGGCCGTGGTTGAGTTACAACCATAAAAGCAGGTTTCTCCATTTTCAAGAGCAATTGGTGAATGGATTTTAATTTGAATAATTGATGTGGTTATAACAAAGTTGATATAACAAAAGAAATAATTGTTTATAGCACATGTTTCTTTTTATTGGTCATCATTTTTGCAATTAAAAAAAATATATTTGCCCCGAAAAAAAATATCCCCCCGAAAAAAGAAGTAGCCTTTGATCAAGTTTCAGGAAATCAACCTTTGAATGTATGTCATTCTTAACAATTTCTTTTATATAATAAGCCTAAGAATTTCTAATATAGAATGATAACTGTTATTAATGCTTCATGTGGAACATAAATAGAGGATTATTAATGCAGAACGGAAATAACGAATTTTGCAAAAAAAAAAATTCAAAACATTTTACAGATCTTTTTAATATGCTATCGACAAATGTATCTTTTTTTTTTTTTTTTTTTTGCTCATTTGGATTCATATAAAATATTTTATTAATGAAAATGACATCTAGGTATTTCATTCTGACGTCTTGAAATTTTAACTAGGCGCTCTGACAACGCATATATTTAGATTATGGTTTCTACTTTTTGTTTACTTACGCAAAAGAGACAAATTCCTAGCCCAGCCATTGTTCCTTTTCCAATCATCCAAATCTCCCAGTTTTTGTGAATGTGAATATCAGAATTTTTATTCGCGATTATATGAACGGTTAATAGATTTACGAGTTCATACAATATATACGAATTCATACATGTAAAAGATAGTTGCGCGATTTTCACAACATTCTAGTTTATAAGTTATCTAATATTCAATTAGTTTCAGTTTCTCTGTACAGTAAAATATGTTGTAGTTTTTTTTTTCTTATAAAAGGAGTTTTATTCTCGTAACAATGTCAGTTTAAGGGGTTTTTTTTGAAAAAAATAGGTAGGTATTATTTACTAGTTTTATGCGTAAGAATCCTAATCCTATTCTAAACATTAAATCGTGCTATTTCTAATGCGTAAAAATACTCACATCAAATTAAACAATGATATCCGATTTAATTATTTTCTTCTCCACTGCATGATCATGCATGTTTCTAGATAATATACTTTATTCACGAAAGACTTAAAATTAGCATTTTAAAGGTAATTAGGATTTTGAATCTTTTACTTATGTTGAATTCTAACTGTTACGTTATCCGTGTAGGAAAAACATTTCCCATAAGTTAAAAGAAGTTGGATTGCCAGTGCTAACAATTAAAATACATATAATAAACTTCATAACTAGATGGCAGCACTGAATAAAGATTTGATTTCGTTTATCAGAAATTTTTCACGTGACGCCTCACTAGATGGAAGCACAAGCTATTTTTTGTGCACGTTTGAGAGGAAAATCTCATTTTATCCAGAATTAACAGCTCCAGCTGGCCGGAATTTCAAATTTATTTTTTAGGGATGGGAGTGTCAATAGGTACGTACCCACTCATGGGCACCCATAATGGGGGGTAATAGAGATCTACCCCCCCCCCCCACCTAGAAATTAGTAATTCCTTACCTTCAGTAGTATTTGGTAAAATAGAAAAATGTGTGTCTTTTCCAGCCAAGTAAGTTATCGAAAATTTCAAATTTGAATCATTCAAATCTGCACTGATATTGCGTTTCATGGAAAAAATATCCTGCTTAACCAAAAAGAAAATATTTAACCCCCCCCCCCCCTCTTAAAATTTAACACATGGAAATTTTAAGATGCCAAGTATCGTATACCAAGTATCCTTTTTTCGAAAAGCAAACGAAGCCATTCCCATACATATTCAAATTAAAAAGTTTCTCGAATCAAGGCAGCGCAACAGTCCTTCAATAACTGATCCGCGCTCTATCACAATAGATTTATATTTCAAACGTTCAAACCTATTATTATCAGCAAGAATTTTAGTTTCGGTAAATGGAACTAAAGTTCTACTCATCAAACTGATATTTAACGAAAAATATTGACATTTTAGTGCTCGAATTTTTCTTTTAAGAAGTTCCGTGTCCAATAACCTTGTAGTGAAAATCGAGTCCTAAGTTGAATCAAGTGGTGGTAGTAGGTTTCTTTTTTTATGCTTGTATGGAATGTGACCAAAATGCAAAATCAAACTTTTGGACCTTAGCAACCTACCAAAACATTTTTGAAAATCTCCAAAACTACTAAATTTTCGTACTTTTTTCGGATTTTTCCCATTTTGAAAAAAGTACGAAAATTAGAAGTTTTATGGATTTTCAAAAATATTCCGGGAGGTTGCTAAGCTCGAAAACTTGGATTCTGCATCTCGATCGCATCCTATACGAAGAATAAAAAAAGAAACCTACTGCCTCCACTCGATTCAACTTACAATATGCTAGGTTACTAGACTACTTAAACTCACGGTTGTATAATCTTATGTCAAATCTTCTCTATTTGCTTTCTTCGATGCATTTCTTCGACATGTTTTGATTGGAGCTATTTTTTCTTCATCTCTCTGTTTTTATTTAAAATAAAAACTCGTAACGAAAATTTAAATTTGACTACTTTCGTTATTCGCACTCGAGAATTACAAACTGCGGACTGGAGAGACAGTAACTCCTTAGTAACTTATTTTGGGAATACTATCTCTCGACATTTATTTCCTCCAAGGAAAAACTTACGAGAACGAGCTCAAATTTTGCAATTCGTTGAGCAATAACAAGTAGTGAAAAATCACTAGTCATCTCGTTTTTCTCTTTATTTCCATAAACTGAATAAATTAGCGCAAATCAAAAATACATTTAGGTTTTGACTTAGAAGAAGAAAATGAACAAAAATATCCGTAAAGCAAGCGATGTAACACTCAAGTCGACAACGTTCGGTTATTCCTTCTATTGCTTACTGTAATAGATTTCTTTCAATAGAATCGCATTATTAGATGCTTGTGCTGATGCTATTTATTTTGCTCTTGGTTTTTCTTTTGCTCTTAGTATCCCGCTTTAAGATTCTTTTTCCATTTTAAGTAATTTGCTTCAAGTATCACACTATAATTTCACTATAAAACGATATTTAAAAAGATCTAATCAAAATTCTGGATAAATTCATTTTTTAACTTCAGCATCTATTTTCGAAATATTAACCCTTATTAAATTTAGCACAGCTTGTTTGAATGTATAAGTTGAAGTTAAAAATCTAAGCATTTTGTACATATCAGTAACTTCATATGCAAATGTATATTTGATACCTTTTGGATGCTAATAATCACACATACTTCTATTTCATACTTTGTAGATCAAAGGAATTTAAGTTGATATTTCAAGGTGCAGTTTTTCATCATTTTCTTTTTGATAGAAAGCCTCGCTGAAAAAAATTCAACTTTTACATCCAATGTCTACAGATGAATGAGTACAAGTTTTCTAGTTATTCTAATAGCTTTTCATCTTAAAATACTACTATGCTCTCAAATCATCACAGTGAGTCTATGCAGAAGTCTGAAACATCTTTCTTTAACCTTCGATTATTATTTTCTTGGGGATCCACGTGACGGAGCGATAAAGGAATTTACTTTGCATGCGGGACGTTGTGGGTTCGATTCCCACCGGTACCCTAGATGTTCTTCCCTCGCTCTTGTAATACACTGGTAGACAAAATTAAGAGATGGAAGGCATTTTCCCAAATACCTCGAGAAATACTGAATAAAGATTCATGAAATTAAGTATAGATATAACTTATAGCGGGACAAAAATGTGAGCAAAGCGAAAATCAAAGTATCATTCATTGGCAATTGTTATTGCCAATAGTCCAACATGGACTGAACTTTATGATGGAAGGTGGCAATGAAAGTGAGGCTTACATGGTGTGTGGCCACTTCTAGTAGTGGTCTCCTCTGAATGATAGGCAGCATGCATAACGAGTATGCATGCTGTTAATGAGAGAGTTAAGAAGTGCTTGAAGAAGACCCTCCATCTCTTCCAAAAGAGCAGTTTTTAACTCCGGAATGGTTCTGGGTAGGGGTTAGCGTTTCAGAATAGCCCTTCTGAGAACATCTCAAGCGTGTTCAATGGGGTTAAGGTCAGGAGATTTTGCTGGCCAGTCCATTCGATGAATATCTTCTCTTTCCAAATACTGCTCAACCAGAACATCTCTATTTGGTCTTGCATTATCGTCTATGAAAACGAATTCAGGGCCAACAGCACCCCTGAAAAGACTCACATAGGGTTGTAAGGTATCTTACATGTAACTATAGACATTCACGGAACCACTGTCAAACACATGGAGTGGTGTGCGGGTATCTTACATAATCACTGCCCAAAAAAAACACCCCAAAATCATAAAGGTCCTTTTCCATGATGTTACTGGGATGATATCTGGTCCCAGGTTCCCTCCATATAAATATTCACCGAGAATAAGGTTGTAGACTGAATCTAGACTCATCTGTGGAAAGAAAGTTAGCCCATTGGAGCTGTGTCCAGTGTTGATGCTGTCTGCACCATTGAACACGCTCTCTTTTGTGTGAGGGAGTGAGGGGGATGCAACTGGCGGGCTTCCTGGCATACAACCCTTTTTCACCGAGCCTCCTGGTAATAGGCTTTCGTGAAACTAATGTTCCTGTGGTAGCAGCGAAGTCCTTAGACAGTTGTGTCGCTATAGACGTCCTCTGGCGCTTGGTTGTAAGTAACAAATACCGGTCTTGATCGAACGTTGTTGCTTTCGGACAAACTTGTCCTGGTGTTCTGGACACTGTCCTACTGTTTTTTAACTGACTCCACAAATTCGAAACAACGCTGAGAGTTGCACCCAATTCCTTAGCAACCTGAGCTTGGGACTGACCTCCTTCAAATTTACCCACAGTATGTGTGGCTACATGTTTTTTTATTATGGCATAACTTTATGTAAAGCATAATGAGGTATTTGATCCCCTTTGTTCCGATACAATAAATCGAAAGTTTAACACAAATCAAAAGCAAGTTAAAGGCCCAAATAGCACAGTTGCGTCTCAGTGATGTAAAAAATTCGTCACACTGAGACATGCGTAACAGCTCAGAGACGTCGCGGAACATCTCTATAACGTCTCAGAGATGTTCTACGCATGTGAAAATATCCAACTTCAGTTACTCCGCATAGTGACATCAATGAGCTGTCACACTGCGACATTGTTGTAGCAATACGACAGCTCAGAGATGTTCCGCGCATGTGGAAATGCCCACCTTCAATTACGTCGAAGAGTAACCTACCTGTATGGGCTGTCACACTGCAACCTTGTTGTCCCAAATGCGGCTATCCTCAGATATGTTCTGGGAAGGTGGAAGAAATCCAACTTCAATTAGGTCAGAGAGTAGGACATACATAGGCTGTCACACCGCGACATTGTTGTCGCAATGTAAATAACATTTGCTTTCATTCTAACATTGTATAGCTTATTATGCAAACATAAAATGTTTTAACAAAAATAAAATTCTCACATTATGCATATAATATAAAGTATGTAAGCACAAATTTTGAAATAATAAATGCAAAAGGAAAGAAAAACTCACTAATTAGTTGATGCAAATGCTTGTTAAAAATAAATAAATGAATGAATAAAATATCTTTGCCCCACAATATAGATTATCATCTATCTCTCCAATGTAGCATATTCTTCTTTTGGAAAAATGGATAATTTTAAGAATTAACTTATTTGTTTCTGAATGTACTATTAATCAGACTAATGCATTCAGACTGTTTATTAGGAATAAAAGATTGCCGTATTTTTTTTTAATATAGCAAATATGTATTTACTTTTTTCATTTTCATTAATGCTTACGGCTAATTTAAGTAACAGCGCTAATAAGAACAAATTGGTAAATATTTGGCATTTTGTATTAACCAAGTTAAAATTGTATTTAATTAGGCAGAAAATATTGCGAAGTAGCTCACAAAACTCATATTTAGCATCAAGATAATGGCATAATTCTTTATTTAATAATAATTGGCATTATATAGTTCAGAAGTCTCACATGACATTTTTTGATAATTGGTTAGAAAATCGAGCACAGCAAACTATTGATTTCCCAGCATAAAATATTTTATTTGCACACACAATACGTAAGGAAATTTTTGAAGTGTCAGCAATAATCAACAAGTAACAACTTTTATAAATGAAAATTTTGAAACATCAGCATGTGCCGAACATTTCTCAAGAACTTGCCGTTAAGTATTTTAAAGAAATTATGTTCGTCTTTTATGTGGGTGTATTCAGCAAACCAATAAAAATAAACTTTGAAAGCAGATAATCATAATCCCAGTGCCCAAAGCAAAAGAGTATGTTTGCTAAGTTGCTAAATCATGTATTGCTATGTGTGCTAGCATAGCAAAAATATTTTTTTTTTTTTTTTTTCACATCTCTGAGGGTAAAAAAAATTTCAGTTTTACGCAATCTTATGAGGGTATGATTATTTTTAAAGATATGTACAATCCAATTATTATGAATTACTTTGTTTTACTTATATTCACTCGATTATATTCTCGAATACCTCTGAGATTTTTTAAAAATTTATACAGTCATAATAGTTTTTTTAAAGATATATGAAAATGTGGATTTTTAAAATCTAAGGGTTTGCTTTTCCCTTAAATTGCTGCAAGGCAATGTCATTATGAATTGCTAGAACTAGCTATACTATGAGTCAGTAAATATCTAAAAAATATAAAGCACTAAATACAAATGTTCAGATCTGCGAACATACTAGCGTTTGTTGCTAATATACATAGCTCACTAAAAGAACCTTCACTCAACACCTATACCTCGCAGCCATACTAATGTAAGTTCATTTTCGTAACTTTTCAGGAGAGCACGAAATGTTTACCTGATTCATATAAAGAATATGACTCGCGCTTATTAAACGCTGCTGAATAGTTGTGAAGGAAATTCTTTTATAGAATAATGTTGTCCTGGGTCGATGCGAAACAATATTTTACATGCAATGCAGTAATAAAGTGAAAATTGCTATTTTTTGGACTTATGCTAGTCTGGTTCTGAGGTACAGATATTAGATAGCGGGCTATATAGCAGATAGATAGAATCACAGCACAAGACAGAGATATATGTACAGGTGCTATTTGTACTTACACTGCTCAAAACAATTAGGGGAGCAAGCAAACAAGTGAAGGAAACCGTGCAAGACAACCACGGATTGGCATACAATGGATAGTACGCGTGTATCAATACGCAATACACAAAAAAAGACCTACAAACTTGGGAATTAATCTTTAATTCTTTTAAAATGAGGAAAAACCATGAAAAGGTGATTTTGGGCAACATTTTGGTTACATGTAAAAGATAAAAAAAAAAAGGATATTGTTTAGACATGATGCATGAGTTTCAATTAGGCGTGTGGTCTCCTTGAACAGCTAAGACTGCTGCACACCTGTTTGGCATGGATGCGATAAGGTTAGGAGGGGTCTGAATTTGGAGAATACTGTTCCACTCCTCAAGAAATGCAATCTTCAAGTCTCGGACAGTAACAGGCGACCGTGGTCGCGCAGCAATGCATCGTCCGAGCATGTTCCAAACATGATTGATTATATTCTGGTCAGTAGAGCACACTGGCCATTCCATACGCTGCATTTTTTCAGCTTCAAGCATGTTCTCTACCAGACAAGCTCTTTGCAGTCGAGCATTATCGTCCTTGCAAAACAAAGGAATCTCCAATAGCTCCAGCGTAAGGGATGACATGAGGTCTCAGTATTTCGTTTGCATACCTTCGGCCCGTCAAAGTGCCATTCCAAATGATATGCAGGTCCGTACGTTCGCCTATGCTTATTCCACCCCATACCATCCAATCAGCTCGTCTGTATTGTGATTGTGACCTTTCACGAACGAATGCGGGGTAATTTCGAGTGCCCCTGTCCCTCCATACCAGAACACGTCCGGTGTCACTTTCCACACTGAATTGCAACCCCTCTGTAAACAGCACTTGGCTCCAACCATGTTGCTCCCTATTTCGATGTTCAGCAGTCCATCTTCTTCGGGCCACACAGTCGCGTGGGGTCAAAAAAATTTAGACCATTGGCCTACGTGCATAGAACCCTCCCTTATAAAGCCCATTACGTACTGTTTGGCTGGACACTTTCGTCCTATTGCCAAGAGCAACTGCCTTTGCAGATGCGTAGCATTCTCTATTCTGTTTCGACTGGCTGTTAACCATATATACCGGTCATCATTTGCTGTAGTGGCGCATGGCCGACCTTGTCCTGATCGACGTCTAACATTTCCTGCTACTGGGAATCGATTCCACAGCTTTGCAACACTTCTGACGACTCCAACATCTTCTGCGACACTACGCTATGTTTGCCCGGATTCCAGCCTGCCTATAACAAGCCTTGGCATGGATTCCGGTAAATCACGTTTTTGAGACATTTTCAAGTAACCTTGTCTCCAAAATTAAAATGTAAAAAAACTCCTGCGCAATCGAATTTCACAGTCGCGGCAATAAAACGGACGTTTCTGAAGCATGCCGATTTCTGCACTTTTCTTCTTTTCTGGTTTTTGGTGTCATTAACTTAATTTGTTCACAAAATTTTCTTATTCCGTTTCCTAGTAAGCTTTAAATTAAGAATGATTCATTTTATGTTACTTATCGGTATATATTTTTGCGTAATTTTGTTAAAACCATGTGCTCCCCTAATTGTTTTGAGCAGTGTACTTAGTATGTAGTGTCAAGCATGTTGAATGATATATCTGCACTAATCAGTTCAAGCTTATTGTACTAAAACTACTCTAACCTGTAAATACTTAGCTGGCGACAAACAGGATCAAGACGATTGCTGAGAATAGGGTCAGGTGGGGGAAAAGGAGTCGCGGGGTAAAACGGTCACTTTTATTAGAAGAATCTTTAAAAAATGTACAAATGATATTTTCTTTCTGCGTTGCCATTTTTGCGCATTATTGACAGCAGGCAACATTTTATATTTAAAATAAGGTGTAACTTCTACTTTAAAGATACATATACTAGCGATTAAGTGTTTTTCTTAAAAGAAGCTTGACTGTGTTCATCATAAAAACTTTTGATTTATCCTCTTCCCGGCTTTTCCCGAGCTGGACTCGGGCAAGCGAAATGTTCCATTCTGGCTCATCCCGAGTGTAGCTCGGGCACTGAGAAAATTAACACTGCACAACCAGTCTTTCCCGAATTATTTTACATGTCCCTTTTATAGTTTCGGATGCTTTTATTTACTATTGTTGCTACTAGATAACATAACTATACAGTGTTTTGAGCTGTAGATTTAAGATAAGAGTAGGCCAACTCCAAAGTATAATGATTTCTGCCATACAGAAAGCCAACTTTACAAGTAAATACTCATTTATTACTCATTTATTTAAATAGATATTTTTACATTTATTTTTAGGAAATGTTGCATGCGAATGATGCTATTATGTTTAGAAAGATATGTATGTATGAAAATAAGCATAAAAAATTGACATTTTTTGATCCCTAATCCCGAAATTACTCATTTATTTAAATAGATATTTTTGCATTTATTTGTAGGAAATGTTGCATGCGAATGATGCTATTATGTTTAAAAATATATGTATGTACGAAAATACGCATAAAAAAATTGATATTTTTTGATCCGCAATCCCGAAATAAAATGAACCTGGAAGGGGTTAAAGAAAATTAAATGAAAATACACATTAAGTTTTTAACTTACTGCATAGAGCACATTTTCAATAATAACTTCCTAAAATGGTGAAGAAAAAACAGCAAAATTGAATTTTTTTATCGTATTAAAATAAGCGTGGGGTAAAATGGGTCACTTTTCGCCTTAAGTTAGGCTAAACATCCCAAGTAGCACATTTCGTTTTTTAAAGGTTGTAAAATGGTTATTAACGTTGTAACAACCGCTTAAAAACGTTTATAAAACGTTTAAAGGTTATTTGTGCTACCTGGGATGTACTAAAGAGCTAATAATGTTTTTTGCGAATTAACTTATGTTTTGGCGTCATGTATGTATATACTAATTTAACCCTACACTGCATGGTGTTGCCAATTGGATACATGGACAATTTGTCCTCCTTATGAATAGCAGAATGTAGTCATAAGGCAACTCAATGCATGGCAGCACTGGTCTGTTACATGCTCTTAAAGAATCCAATGGGTCCTTTTAAAATCAAAATCAA
>JAXGGA010015183.1:0-7500 GCA_038373865.1 Uloborus plumipes
ATAATAATAAAACAAAAACTGAATTTATTTACTAGTTAGTATTCATTCACCTACTATTTTTATTTCTTCCTTTCCTTTGAATCAATTAAATACAAATACAGTTTTCGTTGTTTTAAAACCTTAAGAGTATCATTACATTGGAACACTAACCGTTTTTCAGAGGTTACTTTTTTAATACTGCTAACCTTTTGCTTTTATTAAAGTTAAAATCAAATTCGAACGAATTACAAACATCACGCATTATCGCATTCGTGTAGAGCTTAAGACCTCTCCTGCTGCTCTTGTTCACGCTAGAGTGGTTCACGCTCACCGTTACACCGTTACAGCAGACCGTTTGTGACTATTTCTTAAAAATGAAACCCTTGGGCGAGTACGAAGCCAAACTTGCAGCTTCACGGCAACCCCGTTTCTGCTTGCAACCGGTTGTCCTATTCGAACTCGGCTGTTGTCGCTACTCTGAATACTACGTATTCATATAGGACTCTAGCTACACCAGCTTTGGTCGAAAAGTTCTCCTCTTTTCCGACCGGCGAAAACGCTTCTCGACCCGCCTTCCGCCCGAGACGAAACTTCGGCCGATAGACAGGCCGACGCATCAAGCTTAAGTTTCACCACTTTGGATCCAACTCATTAACTTTTACTTTCATTTTTCATTGTTGAGGAATTAGGGTTACCAGAGCAAAGTTTCGGGACATTGCCAAGCTTTGTTAAATTTACGTAAAAAGTTACCAAAAAGCGATAACTCGCCAGAAAAGACAATCCTCACACACGCGCTGGATCCAAAGTGGTCAAACTTAATCTTGATGCGTCGGCTCGTCTATATAGGGGCCTGAGGCCGCGGTAGTCCAATCGGTAAGTCGTCCAACTCGTAACCGGATGGTCTCGGGTCGATCATATAGCAGCCGATCAAAGATCCACCGTCTTCATAAATGGTGGCTGGGGGACGTTAAAAATGTTCGTGGTTAAAAAGCGAGTAGTGGTATGTACGGGAGGGGGGAACCTGGAGTGTGAAGTGAAGTGAAAGTCAAAACCAACTGGAACCAAATGCGTACTGGAGAACAGGGACTCTGCTCTGCATCCATTCTCATCAACCTCTCGCGCCTTCGGCGCCAAATGAAATGAAATTAGGTGTGATTTTACGGTGAGCATGGATTTAATAGGGTTGTGTTTTTTAAATAAATTGCGGCTGTTTTGAATGCGTAATTGCAACCAAAGGTTCAAAAATGCTTTTCAAGTTTATCTAAATAAGTACTTCGCACTTTAGACAAAAACACGAGTTTATAAACCTCTTTTTTTTTAACCGAGCGGGCTCGGTCCCCTGGTACTGATTCAAATCTGAAAATTTTCCGCAACGAATCTAAAATTACGAGTATATCAAAACTTCAACGAGAATACGGCTAGATAGCCTACTATACTAATACAACAATTATTTGAACTTCATGTTTACGACGAACCTTACTATTATTTTTTTTCGGGGGGAGGGGGGGGGGGGCTTCTGACTTCTATGATAGGAACGCTGATTATGTCTACAAACACGCGATATGGATATACTAGCAGCCATATTCTTAGAAAAATGAAAATAGTTACTCTATGGAAAAAGTCTCTAAGTCAAAACAAACTTATTTTTTAACTTACGCGCTCTTAAATTGTGATGCTTTGATTTTTACTCAAACTGTTAGCTATTTAATGCACTTGCATTTTACATTTAGCTAAACATTCCGTCATAGAGATAGAAGTGTTATAACTTCAAACTCCGTATTCCCTGAATTCATCGCGTTCAAGCGATGTTGCTTTCCTCGCTTTGTTTTAATTCAATATTTTCGTAAATGTATGAAAAACAATAAAATGTTCAGCAAATCCTTCATTGATGTTAAATATTATTTTCTGTGCTGTATGTATGGTAATAATAATGACAGAAAAATAAATAAAATATTTTTGCTTATTTGAAACTAAGAAGAAATAAATAGATTTTTAGAGCACCATTTTAAAGGGAGGCAGTGTTGATATCAGGAAGAGCTAGTGTGCCCGCCTTCTCCCCTCCGATTGGCGCCAGCAGTTACAATGTTCATATGTTATTGATACGCATTTAAACTTCATATTAATAAGTAAAATGAACAAATGAAAGAAAGTAATCATATTTTCCATTCAAATGAAAGGGGAAAAACTTCTGTATGTATTTGTCCGTCCTATATTATTAGACATTGGCTTCCTGTTTAACTTATCAATTCAAATTAAATCGAAATATAATTATCAAAGTAGAGAAAAAACTGCTTTGATTGATTTGAACAAAAGCATAGCCTTATTTGCAAGCATTTATGTTGAAAGGAAAATAAATGCGATTTTCTCTAAAAACGTGTCATGGACACATTTCGAGCAAAACGACGTTTTGAAAAGATATCTGCATTTCCTTATTTGTCTAAAAAGTTTCCATAAAGTCTATCCAGAAAGAGGACAACTCTTTCATCGATTGTAAATTCTTGATTGACGAGTACTTAGAACGATCGAGTTATCGAGAAATTCGAAAGTTTATATTTGCGTTCCATTTCAATTATATTACCGGCCTATGGCAGCAAAATAACTCGAATTCAATACTTCGCTTTCGTCTCTATATTCAATGGCGAAACAGTACATTTCTTATACAATTTGATGGAGCCCAATTTCTTATAAGACTGGGCCGCCTAGGGCAGCTGCCCTGGGTCGCAAGTTTTAAGCTATGCACTTTTTGGTAATCTTGAAAAAGTGACTGTAAAATATTATTTTTGTGGTGATTCCACAGTCAAGAGTGATTCAGATTGAAATAAATTTTTCTTATTTTATAGCAGGTGTGACAGTTAAATAAAAGGACTAGTGCATGAGCTAGTCATTAAACTTAATATGGGGAGTGAAAATTGAATGTAATTGATCTTTATACTTCTGGTGTTGTTGGTACCTTATTTCATCCCTCTATCTAGTTTAGTTATGTTTTCATCCTTGTTTGAGTTAGATGCTGTTGTGTTGAAGTACGTGATCAAGATGAGCTTTAAAATCACACGCTACATTTCTTCATTAAGCTAGAGCAACTATTAATCAAAATATTATTTCCGTTGCTGCTTTAACATTAATTGTTTTCTTCATTTATTTAAGAATGCGCAATACACTAAGGCAGGGATTCAAGTGAAACAGCACTGCGATCGCTTCGAATTGCAATCGCTACTGGAAGTGAATTACATTATCATCAACTTAAATTGGCATGACGTCACTACGGGTGGAGCCAATAAGAGCTCACAAGCACTCAGCGATCTCCTCTTATTCGCCAAGTAGGCTGTGACGTTTTATCTAGCTCGTTTTTCATAGGCAAACGTCACGCTGACGTCACGATGTTTTTATCAAAAAACGTTCTAATGTTTTTTGATAATTTCTTGATAATTAATTCTTCATTTCCAGTCGCGATTGTAATTTGCGATTGCCTGTTTCACTTGAATCCCTGCCTAAAACGTAATATTATCTTTGCCTTTTGCCGGCAGTCTCCGTATTAGTATAGATGCAGCTATTTCATACGCGTTATGATGTGAAAAGTACTATTTTTTGTTACTGATATTGATAGGAAAAGTAAAAAAAAAAAAAAAAATGAAAAAACACAGAGCCAGAAAATATTTTCACGCGTTTTTCTAAAGTTCAGAAGCGCGTTTTACTCAATTTATTTCACGTTGATTTCCTTATTTTTCTTCCTTAAAGGCTTAATACATTAAAATGTAAAATTACATTCATGATACTTTATTCACGAAGAAGCATATTCATTTTGTGTTTCACGTTCTCTTGCAGATTTTTTCGACGATTTATTCAATGTTTTAAATTCTGTGTCCTAAATTGAAATCAAAATTTTCTGAAAATTATTGCTCTAAATTGAAATAATTCAGCTGAGGTGTAAGCAAAAAACTTTACTTTTCTTTTACTTTTGTGTTGATATAATTCTTTCAATTAATATTTAATATCTTTCTTTTATTTTTTGAATACGATTTTTAAATGAAAATGATATGGATAATTCAGTTTGATTGCCATTTTTGCCGAACCTTGAGGTTTACATATCATTTGTGCATTAATTATGTTAAAGCTTAGCTTGAAAGACTCTCGAAAATGTTACCTTTTATTTCTACTACGTTAATAATAAAAGACTAAAAGGTAGACTAGGAGTGCATTGGCGTTCGGCGACTTGCTTACTTTCTACCTCGGCGAAAGCAGAAAATTTTATTGTATCACAGCCATATTTGTTCCTCATTTCACATTCTACTGTAGCTCTAGCTCTTGGGAAGTCTTCGAAAATAGAGACATTAGAGGTTGCAATTCATTGTGGTTAAAATATTGCTACCAGCCAGAATGTTTTTCTTTTGCATACGCAAACCAAGAATAGGGAAATATCAATTGTATACGGTTATGATAAAACTACAGGGCTACCAAAATAAATTTGCTCACACAAAAACTTGACGATCCCGTCAATTTCCGAATTACCACAATATGCTCTTTTATTGTTTTTTTCCTTTCGTAACATCTTTATTTCCCAAACGATTTGACATCTAAGAAAATTTTAATCTTGTTAAAAAATGGGACGATTTCGATAATTGGGAATGAGGCCCTCTCCATTGGCGTAAAATCTTTGTCACCAAGCATGAGTGAGGAAAATCTTTCCTTAGCAAACGTAAACAAAGGGTTACCTAAATAAAATAATTATGGCCCAAAAATTTTACAATCAGGAGAAATTTCCAATTATCGAAATCTGTTGGTAGGATATTTTACATTTTAGTGGAACTTTTAATGCACTTTAACGGCTTTTTTTTTTTTTTTTTTGTTCCGTTGAAGGATTATTTTTCATTTTGTCGAATTAATTAATTTGTTTCGCTCATTATTTTACATTTAATGAAACTTTTAATCTTGTTCAATGTTGTGTTTTATGTAACGGTACTTTTCCGTTACAAGTAACGTCACTTGATTTGGCGACTTGTTTACTTTCACCTTGGCCAAAGCAGAAAATATCGTTTCTGTCACAGCCATGTTTGTTCCTCATTTAATATTCTTTTGCACCCGTTCTTGTTTTTTAATTGCATGATACATTTATTTCGAAGACTATATTACATCTAACCAGGAAACTATTTGATAGTTTAATAGTCAAAAAAATCTCAGCAAGCAGCAATCAGAAGAGTACAGTAAAACTTGTTTGTGGTCGCATAAATTCTTTAACAATACAATACTCTCGTTATCAAAATACAAGATCTTAAAGTATGTCCAAATGTTAAGAAATGTCTCCGAATTTAGCGAGTTTCGATGAGTAAAGAGTAATGGAACTTATTCCATTACTTATTCCTTCACACATCAATATTACATTCTTCACACATTTTGCAGATAGATGGAATGACATAAACCGTTGGCTAGAAGTTGGTGCTTTGAATTTCTCGCCAAGTATTTAAATTTGGCGCTTTTGTTAAATTTCCGATAGACTACTTCGAGGGGCACGAGGGCAAATATTTTATGCTTTGAAAAATGTCTCAATATGCTCTTCTGATTGCTATCTACGAGGGTTGGGGACAAAAGTCGTGGCAATTGTTTTTTACTTCCTTTTACGTAGTAAAGGAAGTATTGTGATCGCGAAAAAAAAAAAAAAAAATCACTCAAATTTGAGTCTAAATTTTGATTTTGCTCACCCCCGAATGAATGTTCAGTAGTTTTTTCGACCTGTCAGCACGTGCATATGTACCTACCAACATATAAGCAGCCGAAAAATCCTTTTCAACTACCCTCGAGTTAATTACGACGAGTTTTCTCGTGACGTCATTATGTACGTATGTGCGGGTGTATGTATGTATGTATGTGGGTCGCATAACTCAAAAACTATCTGCCGTAGAAGCTTCTAGCTTGGTATGTTGGCTCTGAGGATGGTCTAGTTGTGCACCTCCCCTTGAGGTTGCATTCGAATGCCCCCAAGGGGGTGTTTTACCCCCCTTTTTTTATAAATCAGTGTTAATTTCAATGTAGATGAATTGGCACGACCACTTGGCCACATGTCGCCAAGTTGGTGACAAATTTGGTGAAAAAAATATGTTTTGAATTTGGGTTCAATTTGGCGCTATTGGCGATATTTTGCGAAAAATCCACTGAATGATGTTAAAATCGGCGATATTTTGAAAATGAATCATTGTAAAACATTTGTTTTGCATTGTTTCGTGGCAAACTACGGGTGTAAATGTTCGAATTGCTATCTTGCTCACTCCTAGCACTATTTTAACACTAAGGCATCTACAAAGAAATTTACACGTAAAAGGAAGCAGTGTGGGACCCATACCAGATTTTTTTTCTTGCAAATACCCCGGTTAGAAAATGGGACATATACAGACAAAGGGACAAGGTGTTAACTACATGTGTGGATAATGAATAGCACTGAAATAACGTGACACACTAATTTATTATTGTAGTATACAAGGTCATATGGCCTTCACGGTGCAGAAGAATGACAACATAGTACGGGAGAGCAGGGCTAAAAGTTCCGTTTTTTGTTTAAGCTAAAAATTCGTTTTGGAAACTTGGTTCTAGAATTAATATTCCGAGGTTAAAACTTAGTATTATATGTCCCTTTGATATACAGACTTTTTTGACTTGTATTTTGTAAGGTTTTTTAATAATTAATTTTACAGCAAGTAAAGCCGAAAAGTAATAACTAACCCCGTCTTGGGGCAAGTTGTTCCGTGATTGAGGCAAATTGTTCCGATATTAGCAACACGATGAATAACGATGCTGATTTCGAATTTAACCACGTTGCGAGATGAATAACTCATTAAAACATAATTTGTTTTTAAAAAAATAATGGTTGATATTAGTATGTTTTTATGTACGGCTGTATGACTGTATGTACGTATGTATGCATGTGCGTATGTAGGTATGTCGCGTAACTCAAAAACTGTATACCGTAGAAGATTCTAATTTGATATGTTGGCTTTGAGGGAGGTCTAGTTGTATACCTCCCCTTGTGGTTGCATTCGAATGTTCCTGGGGGGGGGGGTTACCCCTTCTTTGGGGTAAATCAGTGTTAATTTTAATGTAAACACAAGTGATATGAATTGGCGCAATCACTTGACGATATATCGCCAAGTGATTGCGCCAAGCTTTTGTTCACCAAGTGTTTGACGCCAACTTGGTGACAGATCGCCAAGTTGGCGACAAATTTGCCGAAGAAAAGGATTTTTTGAATATTGGTTCAATTTTTGCGCGATATCTTGGCGATATCTTGCGAAAAATCCACTGAATGCTGTTAAAATCGGTCATATTTAGAAAATTAGTTTACAATCAAGAAAAAAAAATGGAAATCCATTTGTATTCAACTTTTTTTTTTACCATTCAATTTTTTCACGCTAATTAGAACAGACGATTTCTGTAAATCCAATTTGAAATTGATTTTTTTAGCTTAAAAACGCCTGTATCTTTTTGCCGGGTGAAGCGGTTAGTAATTTCCAAAGCTGCGTATTTTCTTCGATCTTT
>JAXGGA010015183.1:25000-29897 GCA_038373865.1 Uloborus plumipes
TTTTTTTTTTTTTTTTTTTTTTTTTTTTTTTTTTTATTTTTTTTTTTTTTTTTTTTTTTTTTTTTTTTTTTTTTTTTTTTTTTTTTTTTTTTTTTTTTTTTTTTTTTTTTTTTTTTTTTTTATTTTTTTTTTTTTTTTTTTTTTTTTTTTTTTTTTTTTTTTTTTTTTTTTTTTTTTTTTTTTTTTTTTTTTTTTTTTTTTTTTTTTTTTTTTTTTTTTTTTTTTTTTTTTTTTTTTTTTTTTTTTTTTTTTTTTTTTTTTTTTTTTTTTTTATTTTTTTTTTTTTTTTTTTTTTTTTTTTTTTTTTTTTTTTTTTTTTTTTTTTTTTTTTTTTTTTTTTTTTTTTTTTTTTTTTTTTTTTTTTTTTTTTTTTTTTTTTTTTTTTTTTTTTTTTTTTTTTTTTTTTTTTTTTTTTTTTTTTTTTTTTTTTTTTTTTATTTTTTTTTTTTTTTTTTTTTTTTTTTTTTTTTTTTTTTTTTTTTTTTTTTTTTTTTTTTTTTTTTATTTTTTTTTTTTTTTTTTTTTTTTTTTTTTTTTTTTTTTTTTTTTATTTTTTTTTTTTTTTTTTTTTTTTTTTTTTTTTTTTTTTTTTTTTTTTTTTTTTTTTTTTTTTTTTTTTTTTTTTTTTTTTTTTTTTTTTTTTTTTTTTTTTTTTTTTTTTTTTTTTTTTTTTTTTTTTTTTTTTTTTTTTTTTTTTTTTTTTTTTTTTTTTTTTTTTTTTTTTTTTTTTTTTTTTTTTTTTTTTTTTTTTTTTTTTTTTTTTTTTTTTTTTTTTTTTTTTTTTTTTTTTTTTTTTTTTTTTTTTTTTTTTTTTTTTTTTTTTTTTTTTTTTTTTTTTTTTTTTTTTTTTTTTTTTTTTTTTTTTTTTTTTTTTTTTTTTTTTTTTTTATTTTTTTTTTTTTTTTTTTTTTTTTTTTTTTTTTTTTTTTTTTTTTTTTTTTTTTTTTTTTTTTTTTTTTTTTTTTTTTTTTTTTTTTTTTTTTTTTTTTTTTTTTTTTTTTTTTTTTTTTTATTTTTTTTTTTTTTTTTTTTTTTTTTTTTTTTTTTTTTTTTTTTTTTTTTTTTTTTTTTTTTTTTTTTTTTTTTTTTTATTTTTTTTTTTTTTTTTTTTTTTTTTTTTTTTTTTTTTTTTTTTTTTTTTTTTTTTTTTTTTTTTTTTTTTTTTTTTTTTTTTTTTTTTTTTTTTTTTTTTTTTTTTTTTTTTTTTTTTTTTTTTTTTTTTTTTTTTTTTTTTTTTTTTTTTTTTTTTTTTTTTTTTTTTTTTTTTTTTTTTTTTTTTTTTTTTTTTTTTTTTTTTTTTTTTTTTTTTTTTTTTTTTTTTTTTTTTTTTTTTTTTTTTTTTTTTTTTTTTTTTTTTTTTTTTTTTTTTATTTTTTTTTTTTTTTTTTTTTTTTTTTTTTTTTTTTTTTTTTTTTTTTTTTTTTTTTTTTTTTTTTATTTTTTTTTTTTTTTTTTTTTTTTTTTTTTTTTTTTTTTTTTTTTTTTTTTTTTTTTTTTTTTTTATTTTTTTTTTTTTTTTTTTTTTTTTTATTTTTTTTTTTTTTTATTTTTTTTTTTTTTTTTTTTTTTTTTTTTTTTTTTTTTTTTTTTTTTTTTTTTTTTTTTTTTTTTTTTTTTTTTTTTTTTTTTTTTTTTTTTTTTTTTTTTTTTTTTTTTTTTTTTTTTTTTTTTTTTTTTTTTTTTTTTTTTTTTTTTTTTTTTTTTTTTTTTTTTTTTTTTTTTTTTTTTTTTTTTTTTTTTTTTTTTTTTTTTTTTTTTTTTTTTTTTTTTTTTTTTTTTTTTTTTTTTTTTTTTTTTTTATTTTTTTTTTTTTTTTTTTTTTTTTTTTTTTTTTTTTTTTTTTTTTTTTTTTTTTTTTTTTTTTTATTTTTTTTTTTTTTTTTTTTTTTTTTTTTTTTTTTTTTTTTTTTTTTTTTTTTTTTTTTTTTTTTTTTTTTTTTTTTTTTTTTTTTTTTTTTTTTTTTTTATTTTTTTTTTTTTTTTTTTTTTTTTTTTTTTTTTTTATTTTTTTTTTTTTTTTTTTTTTTTTTTTTTTTTTTTTTTTTTTTTTTTTTTTTTTTTTTTTTTTTTTTTTTTTTTTTTTTTTTTTTTTTTTTTTTTTTTTTATTTTTTTTTTTTTTTTTTTTTTTTTTTTTTTTTTTTTTTTTTTTTTTTTTTTTTTTTTTTTTTTTTTTTTTTTTTTTTTTTTTTTTTTTTTTTTTTTTTTTTTTTTTTTTTTTTTTTTTTTTTTTTTTTTTTTTTTTTTTTTTTTTTTTTTTTTTTTTTTTTTTTTTTTTTTATTTTTTTTTTTTTTTTTTTTTTTTTTTTTTTTTTTTTTTTTTTTTTTTTTTTTTTTTTTTTTTTTTATTTTTTTTTTTTTTTTTTTTTTTTTTTTTTTTTTTTTTTTTTTTTTTTTTTTTTTTTTTTTTTTTTTTTTTTTTTTTTTTTTTTTTTTATTTTTTTTTTTTTTTTTTTTTTTTTTTTTTTTTTTTTTTTTTTTTTTTTTTTTTTTTTTTTTTTTTTTTTTTTTTTTATTTTTTTTTTTTTTTTTTTTTTTTTTTTTTTTTTTTTTTTTTTTTTTTTTTTTTTTTTTTTTTTTTTTTTTTTTTTTTTTTTTTTTTTTTTTTTTTTTTTTTTTTTTTTTTTTTTTTTTTTTTTTTTTTTTTTTTTTTTTTTTTTTTTTTTTTTTTTTTTTTTTTTTTTTTTTTTTTTTTTTTTTTTTTTTTTATTTTTTTTTTTTTTTTTTTTTTTTTTTTTTTTTTTTTTTTTTTTTTTTTTTTTTTTTTTTTTTTTTTTTTTTTTTTTTTTTTTTTTTTTTTTTTTTTTTATTTTTTTTTTTTTTTTTTTTTTTTTTTTTTTTTTTTTTTTTTTTTTTTTTTTTTTTTTTTTTTTATTTTTTTTTTTTTTTTTTTTTTTTTTTTTTTTTTTTTTTTTTTTTTTTTTTTTTTTTTTTTTTTTTTTTTTTTTTTTTTTATTTTTTTTTTTTTTTTTTTTTTTTTTTTTTTTTTTTTTTTTTTTTTTTTTTTTTTTTTTTTTTTTTTTTTTTTTTTTTTTTTTTTTTTTTTTTTTTTTTTTTTTATTTTTTTTTTTTTTTTTTTTTTTTTTTTTTTTTTTTTTTTATTTTTTTTTTTTTTTTTTTTTTTTTTTTTTTTTTTTTTTTTTTTTTTTTTTTTTTTTTTTTTTTTTTTTTTTTTTTTTTTTTTTTTTTTTTTTTTTTTTTTTTTTTTTTTTTTTTTTTATTTTTTTTTTTTTTTTTTTTTTTTTTTTTTTTTTTTTTTTTTTTTTTTTTTTTTTTTTTTTTTTTTTTTTTTTTTTTTTTATTTTTTTTTTTTTTTTTTTTTTTTTTTTTTTTTTTTTTTTTTTTTTTTTTTTTTTTTTTTTTTTTTTTTTTTTTTTTTTTTTTTTTTTTTTTTTTTTTTTTTTTTTTTTTTTTTTTTTTTTTTTTTTTTTTTTTTTTTTTTTTTTTTTTTTTTTTTTTTATTTTTTTTTTTTTTTTTTTTTTTTTTTTTTTTTTTTTTTTTTTTTTTTTTTTTTTTTTTTTTTTTTTTTTTTTTTTTTTTTTTTTTTTTTTTTTTTTTTTTTTTTTTTTTTTTTTTTTTTTTTTTTTTTTTTTTTTTTTTTTTTTTTTTTTTTTTTTTTTTTTTTTTTTTTTTTTTTTTTTTTTTTATTTTTTTTTTTTTTTTTTTTTTTTTTTTTTTTTTTTTTTTTTTTTTTTTTTTTTTTTTTTTTTTTTTTTTTTTTTTTTTTTTTTTTTTTTTTTTTTTTTTTTTTTTTTTTTTTTTTTTTTTTTTTTTTTTTTTTTTTTTTTTTTTTTTTTTTTATTTTTTTTTTTTTTTTTTTTTTTTTTTTTTTTTTTTTTTTTTTTTTTTTTTTTTTTTTTTTTTTTTTTTTTTTTTTTTTTTTTTTTTTTTTTTTTTTTTTTTTTTTTTTTTTATTTTTTTTTTTTTTTTTTTTTTTTTTTTTTTTTTTTTTTTTTTTTTTTTTTTTTTTTTTTTTTTTATTTTTTTTTTTTTTTTTTTTTTTTTTTTTTTTTTTTTTTTTTTTTTTTTTTTTTTTTTTTTTTTTTTTTTTTTTTTTTTTTTTTTTTTTTTTTTTTTTATTTTTTTTTTTTTTTTTTTTTTTTTTTTTTTTTTTTTTTTTTTTTTTTTTTTTTTTTTTTTTTTTTTTTTTTTTTTTTTTTTTTTTTTTTTTTTTTTTTTTTTTTTTTTTTTTTTTTTTTTTTTTTTTTTTTTTTTTTTTTTTTTTTTTTTTTTTTTTTTTTTTTTTTTTTTTTTTTTTTTTTTATTTTTTTTTTTTTTTTTTTTTTTTTTTTTTTTTTTTTTTTTTTTTTTTTTTTTTTTTTTTTTTTTTTTTTTTTTTTTTTTTTTTTTTTTTTTTTTTTTTTTTTTTTTTTTTTTTTTTTTTTTTTTTTTTTTTTTTTTTTTTTTTTTTTTTCTTTTTTTTTTTTTTTTTTTTTTTTTTTTTTTTTTTTTTTTTTTTTTTTTTTTTTTTTTTTTTTTTTTTTTTTTTTTTTTTTTTTTTTTTTTTTTTTTTTTTTTTTTTTTTTTTTTTTTTTTTTTTTTTTTTTTTTTTTTTTTTTTTTTTTTTTTTTTTTTTTTTTTTTTTTTTTTTTTTTTTTTTTTTTTTTTTTTTTTTTTTTTTTTTTTTTTTTTTTTTTTTTTTTTTTTTTTTTTTTTTTTTTTTTTTTTTTTTTTTTTTTTTTTTTTTTTTTTTTTTTTTTTTTTTTTTTTTTTTTTTTTTTTTTTTTTTTTTTTTTTTTTTATTTTTTTTTTTTTTTTTTTTTTTTTTTTTTTTTTTTTTTTTTTTTTTTTTTTTTTTTTTTTTTTTTTTTTTTTTTTTTTTTTTTTTTTTTTTTTTTTTTTTTTTTTTTTTTTTTTTTTTTTTTTTTTTTTTTTTTTTTTTTTTTTTTTTTTTTTTT